>AWOL01S0002764.1:507279-527639 GCA_000715115.1 Nicotiana otophora
TCATTTGCTAAAACTTCATACCAAAACATGCTGAAGTTTTGTAACGCAGTCTACAGTTTTTGTAACGACCCGGCCGGTCATTTTGAGTATTATAACCTCGTTCCCTTATTTACTACTCAATTTATGCTTTACAGTTATTTTATGACTTACCGGGTTAGTTGGTTCGGGTCCGAAAAGAATTCGGAGTGAAATGGGACACTTAGTCTCATAATTGAAAATTTAAGTTAGAAACGTTGACCGGATATGGACCTATGTGTAAACGATCTCGAATTTGAATTTTGATAATTCCAATAGCTCTGTATGGTAATTTTGGACTTAGGAGCGTGTCCGGAAAATTAATTTGAGGTCCGTAGTGGAATTAGGTTTGAAATGGCGAAAGTTAAATTTTGAAAAGTTTGACCGGGGGTTGACTTTTTGATATCGGGGTTGAAATTCGATTCTGAAAATTGGAATACCTCTGTTATGTCATTTATGACTTGCATGCAAAATTTGAAGTCAATCGGACTTGATTTGTTATGTTCCGGCGTCGTTTGTAGAAATTGAAAGTTTTAAAGTTCATTAGGCTTGAATCTATGTGTGATTCATATTTTTAGTATTGTCGGGTGTGATTTGAAGACTCGACTAAGTTTGTATGATGTATTAGGACTTGTTGGTATATTTGGTTGAGGTCCCGAGGGGCTCGGGTGAGTTTCGGGTGCCTAACGAATAATTTTTGGACTTGGCTTGATAGCTGAAGTTCTGGTTTTCTTCTACGCGATCGCGTGAGAAGGTATGCGATCGCGTAGGGTTAATTGAGCAGCTGAAATTTTGTGCTATGCGATTGCGTGGGCGAGTCCGCGATCGCTTAGGTTTGGCAAGCTGTGTTATGCGAACGCGTGGCTAAGACCGCGTTCGCGAAGAGGAAACGAGGCAGAACCTGGTCCACGCGCTTAACCCTTTGCGATCGCGTGGATGAGTCTGCAATCGCGTAGGTCTAGGAATGTTGTGTTTCATGATCGCGTGGAGTTATCCGCGATTGCATAAGCTTAAGAGCCTATTTGGATGGGCTTAAAAGCTGGTCAAACCAGCTTTTAAGCAGCTTTTAACTTGTGGAAGTGTTTGGCAACTAAAAAAAGGGCTTAAAAAAAGTTAAAATCTCCTTAAAAAAAGCCAAAACCAATAAGTTGGAAAATCCAACTTTTTCGAAATTTACTTAAAAGCCATATTGCTTTGACTAAAGATATTACATTCTTATCCCATATAATTTTTCTTAATCCCGAAATTACCCCTCAGTAGAAATATTGTTCGTTTAGCTTCTTTTTTTTTTGTTTCATAACATTTAATTTTTTTGGTCGTTGAATCCTTCCTTTTTTTTAATTGGTGTAACAATATTCTAAAATCAAATCATTCATCTTCTTATTTATAATGTTAACAAATTTAAAGATATTTTAGTCATTTTAATAAGAAAAAGTGCTTACCAGCACTTGTTTACCAAATACTTCATCAGTTTGTTTTCAGTTTCAGCACTATTATCCAAATACGTAACTGCTTATTTATAAAATAAGTTCCAGCACTTATAAAGTGCTTTTAAGAACTTAACTTAAAAGCTACTTTTTAAGCCAATCCAAACTGGCTCTAATTCTGGGCAACCTTATTTTGTTCTTCGCGATCGCGTGCCTTTGGCCGCGATCCCATAGAAGAAAAAGCGTGGGCAGAAAGTTTAAGTTCTGAAAATGGGACTTCATCCCATTTTCCATTTTTAACGATTTGGAGCTTGGATTGAGGCGATTTTTGGGAGATTTTCGTAGAAAATAACGGGGTAAGTGTTCTTAACTCAATATTGGTTAAATTATCCGAATCCATGGTTGTTTTTATCTTTTAATTGGTGAATTAAGTTAGAAACGTTTGAAAACTCTCTTGGATAAATTTGAGGATTTGAGGGCGGAATTGTTATCGGAATTTTATAATTTTTATATGGTTAGACTCGTGGTTGAATGGGCGTTCATATTTTATAACTTTTGTCGAGTTCCGAGACGTGCAAATTTTGAGCTAAATTTCGTATTTTTATGGAAAATTAGTATTTTCTTGTGGAATTAATTCCAATAAATTTTATTGAGTGAGTCGAATTATTTGTGCCTAGATTCGAGGCATTTAGAGGCCAATTCACGAGGAAAAACCATTGCAGAATAAAAAATTTCACGTTTTGAGATAAGTAACAGTTATAAATCTGGTCCTGAGGGTATGAAACTCCGGAATTTGGTATCATGTGATTACTTTGGAGGTGACGCACATGCTAAGTGACGGGCGTATCGGCGTGCACCGAGGGGATTGTGACTTGGTCCGTCCCGTAAAAACTGTAAAGTTGTAAAACTTGTTGCTAGCTATGTGCTCTCTCTGTGTTATAGAGATTTGACTGCAAATTATGTGATAAACCATGTTTAGGCTATATGTTAGTATTGTTGGGACCCACATAGGTCGTGTATATGTTGAACTACCTGTGTAAGTATTGTTTTGTACTCAGTCACAGTTTACTTATTTATTTTATCTCAGTCTCTATTGTTCATTATTGATGAATCATATCATTGTTGTTTGGGCTGATTTATTAATTATTGAGAGCCCGAGAGACTGGAGAGATTTGTGACTAAGTGTGGCCGAGGGCCTAATTGTGAGATATTATATTATAGCACGTGAGTTGTCTATGCGGGATATTATAGCACATGAGTTGTTCGTGCAGCACGTAAGTTGTCCGTGCGGATCCTTGTATTATACTATAGCATGTGAATTGTCCGTGCAGTACGTGAGTTGTCCGTGGGCCGAGAGCCGAGTGGTTGAGCTGTTGTGATGAGTTGAGTGACTGTTGCCTGAGAGGCTGTACTTTCTTTGCATTTGCTGTTACACTTGATTGCTATCTGTCATTGTTGTGAAATCTCTGAAGGATTTATATCCGAATTACATGAACGTGAACTGTATAAAATTGATTTGACTTAAACTGCCGGATTTGAAAACATGTCTATTATTTGCTGGAATTATTGAAAGTGAACTATAACTGTGTATCTCGTCACTATCTTCAGTTCTTTATTTATTATTGTTACTTTCTGAGTTGGTTGTACTCATACTACACCCTGCACTTCGTGTGTAGATCCGGGTGTTCCCGGACATAGCGGGTATTGATTCTTTCGCACAACAGATTCTACGAAGATTCTGAGGTAGCTGCCGTGTTTCGCAGACCTTGCCTCTCCTTTCATATGTCCTTGTTTTCTGTATTTGGTCTCAGACTATTATAGACTATATTTTCCAGACTTGTATTCATAATAGATGCTCATGTACTCAGTGACTCCAGGTTTTGGGGAGTATTCGTATTAGTATTTGTGGGATTTTATATTGTATTTAAATATTATGTTTTTCAAACTTAAAGGAAATTGGGGGTTATTGATATTATCGGCTTGCCTAGTTTTGAGATAGGCGCCATCACGACTGGTCAGATTTTGGGTCGTGGCAGTTTTGTCCTGAGTTTTATCCGAAACTTCAGTCTAAACAAGCTGAAGTTTTTTAGTTTATTTGCTAAAATTTCAGCCTAAACATGCTTAAGTTTTTGTCCTGCAGTTTGTCAATAGTTTTTTATTAAAGAATGACAAAATCGTCTTTTTAAAAAAATTTTAACAAAAAAAAGGGTACGGATACAAACGAAAAAATAAAACGGATATAAGTTAAAAAGGGGCGACCAAATAGGGCACCCATGCAATGTGTACGTTAAGTTTGACCCGTTAGTTTGTACTAAAAATGCACTGGTTTAGTGCTCTAGTTTAAATAATAATGTTTTAATCAAATCTTAAAACAATGTTTTAATTAAATCTTAAAACAAGGGATTTATTTTCGATCTTTCATCTATAAAAAATATCATTCTTTTTAGGATAATTAAAATAAAATTTTAGCAGTATTACGATATTAATATATGACGGGAATAAAATCTTTACCTTGTGTTACAGAAACCCTCCCAAAATCAATACCCCTTGTCCGAGACTCTTACTTCACCAATCCACTGCCAAATTTCTCGCACATATTCGACTTGTTGCATACATATAGCGACCACCCCCTAAATTTTGGTATTGTTTTGTCTACTTCTAGATATAACTACTAGTATATAATCTTATTCTATTCTCATTTCTCAATGTATCTTTGTTATTCATTCGGGATTTCATTATGTTTACTTCAGTGTAAAAATCTCTATAACAAAATGGGAATAAAAGGAGAAGAAAAAACTTATATAAAAACCAAAAAATCGAATTAAAAATTAAAAATCAAACAAATCGATCTGAGCCGACTGATGCCAACTCCTAAATCGAATAATAACCAAGGCCACACCAGATTTCCTGTGTTGGAGTAACATTAAATAGTACTCCTAAAGTGATTTTTAGCCTTTTTAATTTGATCTAAAATAAGTGATTTTTAAGAAAGTAATAAGTCATTAAATTCTTTTTTTTTCCTTCTTCAAAATTACCATTATCTAATAAATGTTGAACAAATTTCTAAGAACTCTTTTAAAACTTCTCTATATTTTTTATTCATATATAAAAATAAACTTTTAGTAAAATAACACACTTAATTAATGCTATTAAATAACTTTCTTAATGAATATGTTAAACCCTTAAAAAGTACTTAAAAAGAATGGAGGGAGTATCCATAAGCCTTGATCTTACACTTGTATTTAGAGTGCGTAATTTGAAAAATATTTTCCTACCTACCAAATATACCATCAATACTATTTTTCACGTCTTGCACGGGGGTGGTAGTTACAAAATCAATAATATTGATCTTCTCTTTTATTCAAATTTGGAAAAAAAGCACTACTCTTTTGACGGGAAATATGCGAATTTTATACTCTTTCCATAAGAGAATTGCTTCTATTTCTAATTTTACCCTTACTATGATAGATGTGGAGAGAGATTATTAATATGGTAAAAGCAAAGAAATTGTATCTCAAAGAATAAATAAAAATACTTTAGTTGATTGAGCAAGAGACTTCCAAGATGGGAGGCCTAGGGCTCAAAATCCACTTGCATATCTCCTTGGCCTAGTCGGTTGCACGGGGCTTGTCTAGTGTGGTTTCCCCTTCTATGTAGTTAGCGAGCTATTGTACAGGAGCGGATTTTAATTTATGTGTATCCAAAGGGTACGTAGTGACTGCATGTTACCTTGTTAACCCCCCAAAAAAGAATACTTTAGTCAAATTATCAAGTAAAATACGACATGTACCATATATGTGGGGCGTGCGCAATACTTATTTAGCTTAATATTGGAAAAAGAAGTAGGCGAAGTAATAAGAAACTAATTATAGGTTAATGTAAATAATTATATATATATTTTTTTGGAAAATGAATTGAAACCTCAGTTTTAATTGGAGATTCCTAAATCAATGGGATTTTGCATTGTCTCAATATTTATTTTTGTCACTTTCCAATAATAAATGATATTCCAGTCTATAAGTAGGGTTTAGCCCTTTAAATGGGAGGAGGAAGAGAGAAATCAAGAGATCAAAGTACAAAAGTAACGTTCGTAATGGATGCAAGACGTGGTATGCTCTCATTTTCTTCTCTGTATTTTGAAAATTGTACGTTAAAAAAGTAACATTCTAGTTTAGCTCCTCTCACAGATTTCAAACTGCTTAGTTGCAGATTAGATTTCAGTACGTTCTTTGTTTTTTACGCAAAACTCTTAAATTGGTAACCTGGTACCTTTTTTTATTTCCTTGCTAAAACGTCACAGAAATTATAGTTTGTATTCAAACAACAAGATATATGCTTATGTTGTTTTTTTTTTTTTTTTGGGTCGTGATATCCATGGTCAGTGAGCCAAACAATGCAGATCATTATTCAAGATGATACTTACAGAGATGTGTTTAATTGGCGTTCATTTGGATTTGACAACTGTATAAGTGGTACTAAAAAAACACCAATCGGAATCAAAAGCTTTTGTCCTAATTATTAAACTAGATGATACAATAGCTGCAATGAAAGCATACATTCAAAAGACAAAGGGGATTCCTTTTAAGAAGCAGAAGTTGTTGAATGAGGAAGGTGGCGTTTGCAAAGATGCACAAACTTTTGCATCTTTGGAAATCAAGGACAATTCTTCCTTAATCCTTCGATATGCACCAATAACCCAAATCTTTTTTCTAAAACGTTATATGTATAAGCTATGTTTTACTGCCATAGATCCATGGTCATTGAGTCGAACAATGCAGATCATTATTCAAGATGACATTTACAAAGACGTGATTAGATGGCGTTCATTGCCGAAATCTTATTTACCGAAATTTGGGCTTGATAAGGACAGTAGCATATATAAAGATTGTGGTCCAAATTCCTTTATCCTAATGGTCGAACCAGATGACAGTATAGCTGCAGTGAAATTGGAGATATTAAGGCCAAACTGCAAGAAAAGGAAGGGATGCGATTTCATCAACAAAGCTTACTCTACCAAGGACAAGATATGCCCGATGATGAGCGCCTCGATAACCTTGATTTGTAGTACTTAACACTGCTCTGAGTCCTGTCTTAAAATTGTGCGGCTTTTGAATTTTGCCCTAGCTATGATTGTGTTTTCTGTTTCTTAATTTGATTGTTCCTACTTCTTTCTCTATATATATATCTTTTCTATAATTGGTCAACAAGTCTTAGCAAGATGAATTTTTATTTCATTGCATATTCATATCTGTAGCGCTAAAAGTGCGCTGGTTTTGCATAGTTAGAGGACTATTCATGCTCTCGGTTAAAGCATCAGGACGATTTTAGTTCAAACTTCAAAGCTCAAACATTAGAGACTATTTCCCCCCTTTCTCCATAAAAAATAAATGTCGTTGTTTTTGGGTAGATTTAAATGAAAAAATGTCACATATACCGTTCCTTGATTTGGATAAGTCTCTCTCGTTGATATGGCATATTAATTGTTCATAATTACATACAGTATCATGTTTGGATCTTCATTAAACTCTTCTTTATTGGACAAACTTGTGTACAAAAATAAATTTATCAAACGTTCTTTTATTGTTATTTATATTGGTTCATTATCATAAAATTAATAAGGTGTATGCATCAATTATATATGTGCAAAATATTTATACAGTTATGTCATAGATAATTATAAATAAATCTCTATTATAAATATAACATAATAAAATATCTGTTTTACAAGTTAAAATTTGCTCGTATTACTTATACCTACATTTTACACAATAAATACATCCGTTAGTTAAACTTCTTTACGTTGCTTATACATATTCTAATCCAACTTTTAGTAAAAGAACACACTCAATTAATGCTATTAAGTGACTTTTTTTAATGAGGGTGTAAAACCTTTAAATATCACTTAAAAGGGAATGGAGAAGTATTCATAAACCTTGATCGAACGTTTGTATTTAGAGGCTGTTTGGCCAAGCTTTGGGAGGTCAAAACTGTCAAAAAAGTATTTTTTGAAAAATTTAAGGTGTTTTGCCAAAATAAAAAAGTACTTCTGAGCGGCAACAGAAACAGTTTTTCTGCTTCTTGGAAGAAGCTATAAATTCTAGCTTCTTCCAAAAAGCAGAAGCAGAAAATGAATTTGTCCAAAACAAAAATAACTTTACAATAAATTTATATTTTCCAAAATATCTCCCATTAATATAACATTTTCTTTTCCTTTTCCTTTATCTTTTTATTTTTATTATACATTTCTTCTCTTTTTTATTTTAATCATATTTTTATTCTCTTTCTTCTATTCCTAGGAGTAAATTTTAAATTTTATATAAATTAATGTATGTTGACAATATTTAAATTATCATGTAAACAATAAGTAATACCAAAAGCTCAATGTTATTAACCTCTTCAAGGAAGTAACTCCTCTTCAAGGAAGTAACTATTAACCTTATATTTTGTCACTTCCAATGGGTTGAGTCAGCCCATATTGAGTGACCCACCCGATATCCAACAAAATCAATAATATTGCTCTTCCCGCTCATTCAAATTTATTACTCAATATGGTGTGAGTTT
This sequence comes from Nicotiana otophora, assembly GCA_000715115.1. Taxonomy (NCBI): domain Eukaryota; kingdom Viridiplantae; phylum Streptophyta; class Magnoliopsida; order Solanales; family Solanaceae; genus Nicotiana; species Nicotiana otophora. The sequence continues at coordinate 515,283 of AWOL01S0002764.1, forward strand.
TAACCTCAATGTTATTAATAAGTAATACCAAAAGCCCAATGTTATTAACCTCTTCTTCCCGCTCATTCAAATTTATTAAAATTAGAAAGAGCAGTTTTCTCAATTTTCTCATTTGACGGAAAATATGCCAATTTTATACTCTTTCCATGAGAAAATTGCTTCTGTTTCTAATTTTACCCTTACTATGATAGATGTGGAGTGATAGGGTGAAAAGAAGAGGCCAAGAAATTGTAATAAATTGAAATCAGAGATTAAATTAAAGTACTTTAGTCAAATTATCAAGTACTCCCTCCGTTCACTTTTACTTGGCATGTATACTAAAAATAGATTTTCATTTTTACTTGTCACTTTACGCATATCAAGAAAAATATTTTTTTCCTGTTATACCCAGAGTATTTATTACTCATTTCATCTCAAATCCAATAAAATATGTATCAATTAATATAGGTATCATGATAAATTATGCACTTCATTTATTATTTTTTAAGGGCGTGAAAAGTCAAAACGTGCCAAGTAAAAGTAAACGGGGAGAGTAAAATACAATATTTATGTGTGGACGTGCGCAATATTTGTTTAGCGTAATATTAGAAAAGGAGTAGGAAGTAATAAGAAATAAATTATAAGTTCATGTAGTATTGACGACGAGGAATAAATAGTTAGTTCATTTTTTTCGGAAAATGGGTTTAAATGTTTACAATGGCATTGGCACAATCATGGATTAATTAAAACTTGATTAGGGCTAAATATGTAGTCCGTCTAAGAATTAGGCCGAGTTGGGTGGGTTAATTTGCCGAGTTGGGTGGGTTTGTTTGCTAAGTTCTGTTATGCACTGGTTTTTCATAGTCGGAGGAGTATTAGTGCTCTAGATTAAATAAACAAGGATGATTTTAATTAAAATCTCAAACATAAATTCTGGTATTATAGGTTGATAGATGTAACTGCTGTTTGAGAAGATTTACGGAATTCCTTTCAAAATGGACCTTCGGTAGGTGTTCTCTAATACTCATACCCAACATTCTTGTGCTAATGTAGACTTGGGTAGATACGCAATTTTTTGTCTTTGTTCGTGATCATGTTAGGCGAAATGTAGTTGTAGAGGAGCGGTTGTGAAATGACGGTTCCCCTTTCCATTGAAGTAAGGAGGACTATAACTATATTTAAACAAAAGTCTCCCATTTGAAAGATTATTTATTATAAGTGATGTTTTAGAGTTTGCCAAATCATTTTTGAGCGGGACTTCTTTGAAAAAAAAAAAGCTTGAATAAGTTTTTTTTCCGAAGGAATCGTCATTTTCTATCACGAACGTTATGTCATTTTCAATCCCGGCGCAATTTATATGAAATTACATTTAGTTGGCAGCCTCTTTAACTGACATGCTTAAAAGATATTTGTTTCAGAGAAATAAAATAGCTTTTGCTTCTTTTGACACTCTTAAAAAAGCAGTTGCAATTGCTTTTGTTTTACAATTACCAAATTTGAATGATCTATTTATAATTGAATGCGATGCCTCAAGAGGTGGTATTGGAGCTATGCTGCAATAGAATGACCATCCTATTACTTTTTTCAATTGATAACTGGTTGCTCGACACTTTAAATTAGTTGCATATGAGCGAGAATTAATTGGCTTGGCTAAATTAAAGCAGTGCAACATTGGTGTCCTTATCTATGGGGCAGGACTTTCTTGATTCTCATAGACCACTATAGCCTTGAATATTTGTTGGAACAACGGCTTACCACTTCATCTCAACAGTATTGGATCAACAAGCGTATAGGGTTTGATTCTTTGTGTGGAGTATAAGGCTGGAAACTTGAATAAGGCTGCTACTGCCTTGTCACCTTGCTCTGGTAAGGAGGGATTATTGTATGCCACCAGCCTACCACGTCTACTACTGCTTGATGCGATTAGAGAAGAGGTATGCAATGGCGCTTCCTTGCAAGAATTAGTCCAACAAGTACTTCGTCACAAACTTGATGCCTCCTGGTCAATCAAAGACAGTCTACTATTTTATAAAGGTCGTATCTACTTGTTGGCTCCTAATTAATTGCTACAATTCTATCAGCATATCATGATAATGCCCATAAAGGGGAACATAAAACATTGCAGCGCATACAATATTTCTACTGGAAGAGTATGAAGTCAGTTATTGGGAATTATGTCGCTGCTAGTCTAGTGTGTCAATACGATAAGGCTGAACATCTAAGCCCTGCAAGTTTACTACAGCCACTTGCACTTCCCGGGGAATTTGTATCTATACCCAGTTTTTAGGTCACAATTTAACTTATACCCGCTTTGCAAAAACAATTGCAAGCGTACCCACTTTTCGGATAACTTCATACATACGGGGCCTGAAGTAGCAAGAATTTATGTCTGAAGTTTGAACTTCAGAATTTTTTGCCTGAAGTGTGACCTTATCAAAGTAAAACTTCAGATATTTTCATCTGAAATTTGGCCTAACTTGCAAAAGCAATCAAAAAAACTTCAGTTTGTAGTGCAAACTTTAGATAAATTAGTCTGAAGTTCTTGAATTTGTAGTGCAAACTTCAGACAAAATCAGCTTATATTTGAACTTCAGATAAATTTTCCTGGCATGATAGTTGCAAACTTCAGACAAATTTAACCTGGTAATGTTTGAAGTTTGGCCCTGCAGTCCCAAACTTCAGTTGATGCTTCTTCGGGTTTTGACAATAAACTCTTATTTTATTATTTATGTACTTTGTCTTGGGATGTATTAATGTTTGAGAGGCAGTGGCGAGTTTTTCTTTCATCTTGATTTGTCGCTTTGTCCAATTTCCAGAAACAATAACATGTGTAACTTACAGGATAACATGTTTGAGAGAGAAAAGAAGAATAAGAGGAAAAGAATGGGAGGAAGAAAGGAGCACATAGGTCGCAGGATCTGAAGTTATCAAAATTAGGGTATAAGTTAAATAATTTTAAAAATATGGGTATAGTATAAATGGGGCGACGGCGCCCCATTCAATTTTTATCACTTCTTGAGTAGGTATGGGCTGATATCTCTATGGACTTTATTGATTACTTACCAAAGGCATGGGGCAAAATAATATTATTTATGACAGTAGATATTATTTCTAAAGTTGCACACTTCATACCCATGTCTCACCTTTACAATGCAACCCATGTTGCCCACAATTTTTAGAAAATATTGTTTTCTTGTATAGGATATCCGAATCGATTACTTGTGACAAGGATGTCATTTTTATAAGCATATTTTTAGATAATTGTTTCGTTTGTGTAGAAAAAAGTTGGCATTCTTTTTTTTAATCACCCTCAGACTATTTTCAGACTGATGGTCAAACTAACTATTGAAATGTTTTTGTGTTGCTTGGTTGAGGTTTATTACAGAAGTGGGTTGATTGGTTGCCTTTGACAGATTATTGCTATAATGCTTCCTTTAATATTGCATTGCAAACAACTCCCTTGTTGTTTGTGACCAAGATCCTCCTCGTTTATTATTTCAATGTAGTTGGTTCTTCACGAGTGGAGGCTGTTGACAATGCATTGTTGGATCGTGATTTAGTTATGCTTGACATTCACAGCAAGTTGCAACAAGCTTAGAGTTAGGATGAAAGAATATTATGACAAAGGTCACCGTGTGTAACGACCCGACCGGTTGTTCTGTATATTGTAGCCTCAATCCTCTATTTATTGCCTCCTCTATATTAAATTGTAGTCATGTGACTTACCGGGGTAGTTGATTTAATTTTGGGTGAGTTTTGGAGTGAACCGAGATACTTAGTCTCAATGTTGGAAGCTTAAGTTGAAATAGTTGACCGGAGTTTAACTTTTGTGTAGACGGCTCAAGAATAGAGTCTTGATAGCTTCGTATGGTAATTTTGGACTTAGGCGTATATCCGGATATTGATTTGGAGGTCTGTAGGTCGTTTTGGGTTGAAACTGGGGAACGTTGGAAAATTGAAGGTTTAGAAGGTTGATGGGTATGACCGAGAATTGACTTTATTGATATCGGAGTCAGATTTCAGTTCTAAAAGTTAGAATAGGTCTGTTGTGTCATTTAGGACTTGTGTACAAAATTTGAGTTCATCCGGAGTTGGTTTGGTATGTTCGACATTAGTTTTAAAAGTTGGAAGTTCATTAGGCTTTAATCGATGTGTGATTCGTGATTTTATGTTGTTTGATATGATTTGAGGCTTTGACTAAGTTTGTATCATGTTTTAGGATGTATTGGTGTATTTGGATGGGGTCCCGGGTGTGATTCGAATAGAACCCGGAATCATTTTGGCCTTGGAAGATCTTTTATGCATGCTGAGTTCTGGTGCAATCAAACCTGCGATGGTATGGCCGCAGGTGCGGCACCACAGAAGCAGCCTCCGAACCGCAAAAGCAAATTTGGGCCTGGTGAAATGTGTCCGCAGGTGTGGACAAGAGTATCCACAAATGCGGGTTTTCTTCCGCAGAAGCAGATTTTGGTCAGTTGCCTCAGGACCACAGGTGCGGTCAGGCGTCCACATAAGCGAGCTTTGTCCGCATAAGCGGAAGTGCAGGTGCGCGTTTTGACCGCAGGAGTGAAAATACCTGAGTTTAGTTGTGGCCTCACCTGCGATGGACTTTTTCCCAGCTGCGGAGTCGCAGAAGCGACCAGGTGTCTGCATAAGTAGAATAACTGGGTAGAAAAGGGTTAGAGTCGAGAGTTTATTTCATTTTCTACATTTTGAGTTAGAGAGCTCGTTGTTGGACGATTTTGGAGAGGATTTTCAAGGATTGGACCGGGGTAAGTGATTTTTACTCGAATTTGCTTATTACTTATGAATCCATCATTGTTTTAATCATTTAGTTAGTGTTTTGTGTTGGAAAAATTGGGGATTTTTGTGAAAACTTCCTAAACTATAAATTGAGGATTTGAAGGTCGAGGTCGGATTTGGATAGTTTTAGTATGGTTGGACTCGTTATTAAATAAGATCAGATTTTATAAGTTTGCTCGGGTTCAGAGATGCGAGCCCGAAGTTGACTTTTTGATTTTCTGTAAAGATTGTAACTTTATTATCTGGAATAGTTTTCTATGGTTTGTATTTATGGTATTAAGTTTTTTTGGCTATGGAGTCGGATTTTCGCGACAATGGCTTACTAGTAGGCTGATTTAGCTTATTTAAGGTAAATATCTTGCCTAACTTTGTTGGGGAACTATCTGTTAGGATATTTGGACTCTTTTCATAACTTTAATTGAATTGTCATAATATATTATATCTTTCATTGTTAATCTATTCTTACATGTGTTAATTTATCCTTATATGCTTTATTTGACATTGTTAATACTTGCTCTATCTCTTACTTGTTATTTTGCTCTTACATGCTTTAGTTGAAGTTATTGCCTTCCTTATTGTCTTGTTAATCCTTTAATCGTTGAATTACCTTAGTTGTTATTTCATGGAATATCTTGTTGTTGAGTTATTGGTGTTGAAATTTTAAAAGTCGTTATCACATTGAGGCGTAGTTGTTAAATTATTGAGATATCTTTCTTGTTGAGCTATTATTTTTTATTTTGTTATTGTTGAGAATCTTGTACACATTGTGGTTGAGCCATGGGCTATTTATTGCGGAAATATTGGTATTGTTGATTCTTCTGATATGTTGTGGCTTCTGGACACTTGTGGTGCGAGTTGTTATTGTGTTGTGATATTGATGCGCATGTGGCAGTATAAGGATAGGGTTTAATGTGCATACGGCGGCATAAGGTGAGTTTTATGTACGTGTTGCTACTAATGACATAAGGTGGGCTAAAGTACGTGTAGCTATTTCGGAAAAAATATTTTTAAAATTATCTAAATGTAAGGCTCACTCGGCGTTATATGGAAAGATTGTGAGTGATTGTGGAATGAGGTTATGAGGCAGTACTTCGATTGTGATTCTTGTTGTTACCTCACATTTACCTCACTTGTATTCGTCCTCTTTGTTTCCTTCACGTTCTTATTATGTGTTCCTTCCTTGCTGCCTTTATTGCTTTAATTTCAATCGTAGCTTACTGATAAATGGAGATTTTGACTACTTATTAGAACCTTTTAGCTTTTGTTTTACTGTAAAAGTGTTTAATTATGTTTCCGAAAACTGATGAAATATGCTTAATTACAGGAACATTGAAAAAGGAGCTTCCAAAATGAAATACAACTAAAGAAGGAGTGATCTGAACTCAAGGACAACAACAGACACAAAAGCTCAGAAGTGCAGACCGCAAATTATCATCTACGGCTGCAGATTGTGAAGAAACTTCTATCAGAGACAAGTGCAATGTGTGGTCTGCACATGACATGTGCGGCCTCAGAAGCTAGGCAAGAGAAAAAGTTCACAGAACCTAACTCTCAAGTTTAACAGAAGTGTAGATCGCACAATTATTGTGCTGTCACGACCCAAACTTCCCACCTTCGGGACCATGATGACACCTAACATTTCACTTGCTAGGCAAGTCAACGTTAGAATAATATTATCCATTTTAAAATAATATAAAATTATAAGACAACAAGCATACAATAATTATGATTTAATTATGTAACAAACAATGACAAATAGCAATTTATTATGGAAATCAGGGAGAAAATAGGCAATTTAATATTTAATATGCTAAATGTCAAGTAGCAATTAATGCACATAAATCAAATAAGCATGTAGCAATTATTGCAGGAATTCAAGAACTAATATTTGACAAAGAATAGGAGAGAAATAATTTTTATAACAATTAATTCGTGTATTAAAATAATTTAGGATGTTCAAATAATTATGCAAACAATTAATTTGACGATGTATAGACACTCGTCACCTCGCCTATACGTCGTTCACATGCATTTCACATAACAAATAATTTAAGGGTTCTATTCTCTCAAGTCAAGGTTAACCACGACACTTACCTCGCTTTACAATTTCAATCAATTACTCGACCACAACTTTTCCTTTTGAAGTTGTCTCCAAAAGCGTCAAATCTATTCACAAACAATTCGATATACTCAATACGAATCATAAGAATTAATTTCATATGAATTTACTAATTTTCCGGATAAAAATCTGAAATTCATTTTAATCTTCGACAGTGGGACCCACGTCTCAAGGCGAAATTTGAACACCCGTTCCGCTACGAGTTCAACCATACAAAATTTATCCAATTCCGATGTCAAATGGACTTTCAAATCTTAAAGTTTCGTTTTTGGAAGATTTTATAAAAATATGATTTTTCTTCTAAACTTTTACGGATTCATCATATAAATGAGTATGGAATCATGAAATATAATCAATATAGGATAAGAAACATTTATCCCAATATTTTTCCGTGAAAATCGCCCAAGAATCGCCTTACCCGAGCTCAAAAATAGAAAAGGGTCGTCCCATTTTCCAGAACATAAGTTCTGTTTCTGGGACTTTTACCCTTCGCAAACGCATTCAGTGCCTCGCATTAGCGAAGCACAAATTTGTGCTATCCAATTTTACTCTTCGCGAATGCGAGGGCTACCTCTCGAACGCGATGCTTGCCTGACTTGGCCTTCGCGAACGCGAAGGCAAACTTTCCTGGCCAGCCTCTTTCCCTTCGCGAACGCGAGGTTTCGATCGCGAACACGAAGCTTTGCACTTCGACCCTTCGCAAACACGTTCCTTCTATCGTGAACGCGAAGAACAATTCCGTCTGTCTCCAGTTTCTTTTTCGCGAACGCGAAGAAGGATACCAGAAGCAGATTTCTGCAGTTTTTCCCAAGTCCAAAAATGATCCGTTAACCACCCGAAACTAATCCGAGCCCTTGGGGCTCCAAACCAAACATGCACCCAAGTCCTAAAACATCATACGAACTTTCTCGCGCGATCAAATCGCCAAAAATAACATTTAGAACTACTAACTGAACACCAAATCGAATGAAATTTTCAAGAAAACTTTAAAACTTATATGTTCACAACTAGACGTCTGAATCACATCAAATCAACTTCTTTTCTCACCAAATTCGGCACACAAGTCATAAATATCATAGTGGACATGTATCCGGCTCCGGAACCAAAATACGGACCCGGTGTCAACAAATCCAATATCAGTAAATGGTTAAAAATTATTAAGCTTTCAAACTTTTAATTTTTCATCAAAATTCCATATCTCAGGCTAGGGACCTCGAAATTTGATTCTGGGCATACGCCCAAGTTCTAAATCATGATACAGACCTACGAAAACTGTTAAAATATTGATCCGAGTCTGTTTGTTCAAAATATTGACCAAAGTCAACTCAGTTAAGTTTTAAGGCTCTATTTCACATTTTAATCTATTTTTCACACAAAACTTTCCGAAAACTTATACGGACTATGCACGTAAGTCGAAGAATAATAAATGGTACTTTTCGATCTTAGAACATAAAATTAATTATTAAATTTAAAGATAACACTTTGGGTCATCACATGTGCGACCGTAGAAGATTAGCTACACGACCGCAGTCACAGTTGTGCGGTCCGCAGAAGAGCAATGTGCGGCCGCACTCAGAAATGTGCGGACCGCAAAAAGAGAGAAGTGCTGCCGCAATTCAGAATTATGTGGCCGCAAGTTTCCAGTCCTGTCAGGCTGAAGCAAAATGCGGGCCGCACATGGAATTGTGCGGCCGTAGAACCTCCGAAAGGGCATTGTTGTCCGAAAATTCTAGCCCTATATAAACATAAGAGTTTCAATATTTTAGGTTAAGTTTTTATATCAGCAGCTACATTAGACGGTTTTCTTTACTCTCTTTAGTAGTTTTTGCTATTTTGAGCTTTTTGAATATAGATTTCATCATTTTAATTATCAATATGGGTTTAATTATCATTTCTTCTTCTATTTCTTCTATCGTAAGCATGAATAGCTAGATTTCACTAGGGTTGTGACTCAACCCTAGAGTGTAATCTTAATGGGTGTTTGATTTATTGCTTGTTTACGGTTGGGTGTTTATTATTTAGCCTTGTTCTTGCTTTTAATTATAGAATTAATGGTTACAAACATTAGTTCATGCCTATTTGACTTGGTCTCTACTTGAGAAAGAGAGACTTAGTTTAGAAAAACTTAGATAACAAGAAATTGGGTAAATCAATAGATTGATTAGTCCCAATTAAAGGGGTGAACCTAGAGATAATAAAACTCGACTTGAGATTTGTATCAACCATTTTGTTCAATACTCATTTGGACTTGAGAAAGCCAAATTGGGCAAAATCACTCTCTGACCGAGAGGTATTGTGTTGGTACTCGAGTGTTGATAGCTATAATACACCCTGACTAATAAAATAAGCTTTAAAGCTTACAACCCGTTAGACAAATAATTAGGTAAGGTCATAGCCCTAGGCCTTTTATATTATTTGAAAAACAACAATAAAAGCAATTTCCTAGTTTCAATTCTTAGTTTGTAATCTTAGTTTATGTTAGACCTAGAAACAACCCAAATTTATGAAAGGGCAATTTGAGATAATTCAAGCTCATACACTATAATATATACCCCTAAATCCCATTCATAGCTCCCTGTGGAAAATCGACCCGACTCCTTGTTGGGTATTACTATTGCATCGACCGTTTCATAACCTTAAATAAAGGTGTGACTTGGACGAGACCAATTTTTTGGCGCCGTTTCGGGGAGCTAAAAATGGATTTAGCTATATATTTGGTTTTGTGTGTGAATTATTTTCTTTTCCTTCTGTGTTACTGATTTTTGTGAATCAATTGTAGGTGCAACAATGGCCCTCAACAATGATCAACTCGGAAACATACCTTTAGGGGATGTGGATGCTGCAGATGACCAAGTTGAAGAGGTTCCTCTTGAACCTCAAGCAAATAGAAGAGGCCGACCACCTTAAGACAACATCCCAGTTCCACCCTCACCTCCACTAAGAGCGGCTCCACACCGGGTGTTGCCAAATAAAGGGTATGCAAGTGCCAGAGTACCACCCCGCATTATGGCGGGCAACTTTCAAATCACGAATTTAATGCTCAAATTGCTAGAGCAACAGGGATTCTTCACCCGAGCTCCGAGTAAAAATACATACAAACACTTGAAGGTGTTGGTGGATACTTGTTGGGGGAGTAAACAGACAAACGTCTCCGAGAATGGTTTAAGGTTGAGGCTATTTCCTTTCTCTCTACAGGGGAAAGCCTTGGATTGGTTAGAGAGATTTCCAAACCATTCCATCCATACATGGGATGAGTTGGCGGAGAAATTTATTTCCATGTTTTTTTCTCCCGGGCATATGGCTACTCTTAGAGATGCAATTCTAGCATTCAAACAAGAGCCCAATGGGCCGTTGCATGAAATATGGGAGAGGTACCGAACAATGGTCAAAGAGTGCTCTAATAATGACATGACGGAGGCTATGATTCAACAAACTTTCTATCGAGGGATCTATACTACTAATCAGTGCGTGGTCAATCAACTTGCCGGTGGCAATTTCATGACAACGCCGTATACGGAAGCTTGTGAAATTTTAGATGAAATGGCTGATACTTCATCGGCATGGCAAAGTAGATAAAATGTTCCTCAAGCTATCAGCTTTGCATATAATTATCATACAAGCATTAATTTTACAATTTTCATATAATTATATGATAATTGTATCATACTTGTATATTGTATCTACCTTGTACCTGGTACATTAATACCCGAAATAATACCCGATACAGTATTAATACGATTATCATATATTTGTGATACAAAATGTGAAATTGGTCACAAACTTACAACTGCTTGTAATAATATACAACTAATATACAAATATCATACACTTGTAATTGTGACGACCCGATACGTCGTTTTGAGCACTAGCCTTAATTTTTGTATTTTGAGACCTCTTACAACTTCATTTGATATTTCTTGATTTGCATGCGTGGTCCGCATCATTTTTCGGAAAGCGTTTACGTACAATTTTGAAGAAAATGTGATTTTTGGCCTAAAATGGGACTTGAGTTGACCACGGTCAACATATTTGGTAAACAACCTCGGATCGATATTTTGACGATTCTTGTAGGTTCGTATGATAGTTTTGGACTTGTACGCATGTTTGGTTGGGATCCGGGATGAATCGAGCATATTTCGGTGCGTTGTGTGAAAAATTGTGAAAATGAGTTTTAAAGTTGACAATCTTGAGTTTTGATGATCGATCCGTGTTGTCTGATGTTATTTTGATGATTCAAGGTAGCGACAAGTTTGTAGGATGTTATTACACTTGTGTGCATGTTCGACTTGGAGCCCGAAGGGCTTGGATGAGTTTTGGAAGTATTTCGGAAGAGTTTGGAATTGCTGGTGCATTCTATTTGCTGGTGTTCAGTTGCAGATCTCGCATTTGCAAGGTATGGCTCACATTTGTTATCTTTGATTTTGCGGTCAAGTGATTGCATTTGTGAGCATGGGCTGGGGACTAGGTCTTCGAATTTGCGAAGAAAATTATCGCATTTGCGGACATTAGGTGTTCGCATTTGTGACTATGGAGTCGTTTTTGCGATTAGGTACTGGGGGATGGAAGCTTCACAAATACAAACCTTAGCTCGCATTTGTGATGTGGGGACTCCTCGCATTTGCGAGACTTTTGTCGCTTTTGCGACTTTTGGGGACCTAAGGCAGTGATCGCATTTGCGATCAGTATTCACCATTTGCGATCAGTATTCCGCATTTGCGGACATCACATTTCCGATCATGTATTTGCAAATGCGACACTTGCAGCTGGGTAAAAGAGGGAAGAATTGGGACTGAGCTCATTTTCACTATTTCTCAACTCCAAACACTCTAGAGGCGGTTTTTGAAGAATATTTTCTTCCCAAATTTATTGGTAAGCAACCCTAATTCAATTTTTATCAATTCCCCATATCTTTTTATGAGTTTTTAATATCAAATATAGGAATTTCAAGGTAGAAACTATGGATTTTGTAAAATTGAGATTTAAACCTCAAATTGAGGTCGTATTTAAAACAAATCACATGACCGGACTTGTTTGAATGATGGGACCTATGGGGTCGTGTTCTTGTTGAATTAATTGTTCAAAAATATACATTTCACACTCAGTAATATGTGTCCATTATGAGGATATGCATGTGATTTAGCTGCGCGATGCAGCAGGACATAATGGATTTATACGTTATTATTATATGGATCGGGGCTGCCCGCCTGCAGCAGGCCTTATAGGCTTTACTATTTCATAGATCGGGACTGCCCCGCATGCAGTAGGCCTTATAGGCTTTGTTATTATACGGATTGGGACTGCCCGCCTGCAGTAGGCCATATTGGCTTTGTATTACACTTGGGCTGAAGGAGCCCCTCCGTAGTCTGTACAGACCCCAGTAAGCGTAGATGATCATATATATTCGGGATGGACTTCCCAGGGCATGGACTTGCCTTACTTACCGCTTATATATATAT
>AWOL01S0002764.1:528950-576300 GCA_000715115.1 Nicotiana otophora
TATATATATATATATATATATATCTGGGATGGATTTTCCCAGGGCATGGACTTACCTTACTTATTTGTATTGTAATGAGTTTACCTGGACATGGATCTTGATTGTATTATTTATATTTGGAGATAAATTATCCCAGAGCTGGATTGGCCTTATACGGTACTGAGTGACTGACTTTCAGTTGATGTGAATTTATATACGGGTTGGAACACCCCTGGGCTGGATTGGCCATAAACAGTACCGAGTGATAATTTATGGCCAGTATTTACATGAGGTCTTTCTACTGAGATATCATATGCCTCATATCATGCAGTATTGATCTATTCCATTTGTACTGAGTTTAACTGTTGAACTTGAAAGCATGCCTACATTTCTGCACCATTATGTTTACTGGACTGTACCTGCAGAGCTCATCATTTCCTTCAGCCTAGAGGTTAGTCTTGTTACTTATTGAGTTAGTTGTACTCATACTATACTCTGCATCTCGTGTGCAGATCCAGTGCTCCCGGATACGGCGACTGCTAGAATTCAGAGTTATTTCTGTTGGAGAGTATCAAGGTAGCTGTTTGACGACCACAGACTTGATTCCCTTCCTGTTTAGTTATTGTACTATTCTATACTTCAGACAATGATATTATCAGTAAGACTTTGTATTCATTTAGATGCTCATGTACTCAGTGACACCGGATTTTGGGAGTGTTATATTTGAAATTATGAGATTTCTTCCGCTAAATTTAATTATTTTATTTTCAAATTTAAAAGATATGATATTTTATTGAGATTTTTGGCTTGCCTAGTATTGAGATAGGTGCCATCACGACATGTAAGATTTTGGGTCATGACATGTCTGCTCGTGCCAGTCATTAAAGATCATTTACTAGCTGCTTTCAAGGTATGTCTGCTTAGCGTCCGCAGGCCTCGGAGTCACCTTCCCTTATTCCTATTTTCTGTTGTATTTTCTTTCAGACAATGATGTAGTAGTTATTCTAGTTTTACTCTGTAGAGTTTATGACTCAGTTCCACTGGTCTTGGGGAGTATATTATTATTGATTCTATTTTTGGAAGTTTATATCGGTTATTCAGCCTTGTTTTAGTATTCTGTTAATTATTTCTGTCACTTTATTAATAACTGTTAGGATTTCCTAGTCGTTGAGAGTAGGTGACATCACGACATCCTTCGAAGGGAAATTGGCGTCATGACAAGTTGGTATCAGAGCTCTAGATTCATATGTGTTACGAGTCATAAGCAGGTTTAGTAGAGTCTTACAGATCGGTACGGAGATGTGTATACTTATCTTTGAGAGGATATGAAACTGTTAGGAAACTTCACTTCTTTGATTCCTTATCGTGCTAATTTGTTGACTTCAGATAACTAAATCTTTGACTTTCTATTCTCTCACAGATAGTGAGGACAAGCACTGTTAGATCCGATGACTAGACACCTGCTCCCCTTGCTAGAGCCGTGAGAGGCCAGGCCAGGACAAAGGCCGAAGAGGGGAAAGTGGTACAGCCAGAGCACCTGCCCGGGCTACGACAGAGGATCCATAAGTAGCTCCAATCAGGGGACAGGCACCCGAGGCGCCTGTTGCCACCCCAGCACTTTAATAGACCTATGCAGAGTTCTTGAGAATGTTTGGTACCTTAGCTCAGGCGGGGTTGATTCCACTTTCACCAGCCACATCTCAGACTGGGGGAGGATCTTAGACTCTCGTGGCCCATACCCCAGAGCAGCGGGTCCAGGTAGATCAGTTCCCAAAAGTTATACCAAGAAAGCCTCTTATTCCGGTTCAGCCCACGGTTAGGGCAGCAGTATGTGAGGAGGAACATCTTAGACTTGAGAGGTTCAAAAAGTACCACCCTACTACTTTTAGTGGTTTGGCTTCAGAAGATGCACATGGTTTTCAAGAAGAGTGCCACCGTATTCTCCGCATCATGGGTATTATAGAGACGAGCAGGGTTGCTTTCACTACTTTCCAGGTATCTAGATCGGCATATTAGTGGTGGTGAGTGTACGGGGAGGGTAGCCCAGCCGATGCAGCTTCACTTACATGGACTCCGCTTTTAGAGTTGTTCTTGAGAGATTTTGTTCCTCAGACCCTTAAGGATGCATGGTGTGCGGAGTATGAGCAGTTGCGCCAGGGTACTATGACAGTGTCAGAATATGCAGTCAGATTAAGTGTTTTGTTCAAACATGCACCTACCTTGGTCTCTACAGTCAGGGATCCAGTCCGTCGATTTATCGAGGGGCTCAACTATGGTATTAGATTCAGCATGCCTATAGAGTTGGAGACAGATAACGCATATCAGTATGGGGTGGAGATTACACGGAGGTTGGAGGGTATGCGAAGCCATGAGAGGGAGGACAGGGAGGCCAAGAGTCCTCGAGGTACGAGAGGAGTTAGTGAGGGTCACATTGCAACTATAACCTGTCATGGTAGAGGCTATGTAAGCTGTCCAGTTCACTCAGAACTTCCAGCTTCTAGTGGTGCTTTGGGTATTCCGAGATCTTAGGTTGCACACTTTGCTCAGCCACTCTCTTGTGCACCTCCTTCTTGGGGTCCCTTCAGCAGTCAGTCCAGCCAACCAGGCCTGAGCCAGTCCTAGCAGCCATGCCTGCTGAGAGCTTTCTTTGAGTCTGGTGATACCCTCCACATGGTTAGAGACTGCCCCAGACTCAAGAAGGGTGCACCTCCTTAGAGTACTCAGGCTCTACGGATTCAGTTGGGTCCACAGACTTCTCAGGTCATGATTACTGCCCCAGTTGTCGCTCCACCCGCACAGCCAGTTAGGGGTGGGGGACGGGCTGGTAGAGGTCTCCCTAGAGGGGGAGGTCAGGCCAGATTCTATGCCTTTTCGAGTAGAACAAATGCAATTACTTCAGATTTAGTCATTACAGGTATGGTTCCGGTTTTCCGTGGAGATGCATTAGTCTTATTTGATCCGGGATCCACTTATTCATATGCATCATCTTACTTTGCTCTGCATTTGGATATATCTCATGATTCTTTGAGTTCTCCTATTTATGTATCCATGCCTCTGGGAGATTATATTGTTGTGGACCGTGTGAATCAGTCGTGTTTAGTTTTTTGGTTGTTTTGAGACCAGAGTTGATTTATTATTACTTAGTGTTGTAGAATTTGATGTTATCTTGGGCATGTACTGGTTGTCGCCCAATCATGTTATTCTGGATTGTCATGCCAAGACGGTGACCTTGGCTATGCTTGGTTTGCCACGGTTAGAGTGGAGGGGTGCATTGGATTATGTTCCTAGCAGGGCAGTATCATTTCTAAAGGCTAAGTAGATGGTTGAAAAGGGGTGTAATACTCCTACTGTTGTGTCAGTTCCGATAGTGAGAGACTTCCCCGATGTATTTCTAGCGGATATTCCGGGCATGACACCTGATAGGATTATCGATTTTTGTATTGACGTATTTCCTGACTCATCCCATTTCTATTCAACCATATCGTATGGCCCTAGTCTAGCTGAAGGAGTTAAAGGAGCAGTTGCAAGAGTTGCTTGATAAGGGATTTATTCGGCCTAGTATGTCTCCCTGGGGTGCTCCAGTCTTGTTTGTGAAGAAGAAGGATGGTTCTATGCATATGTGTATTGATTATCGGCAGTTGAATAAGGTTACAGTGATGAACAAGTATCCATTGGCATGCATTGATGACTTATTTGATCAGCTACATGGTGTAAGAGTGTTCTCAAAGATTAATTTACGGTCATGTTAATCATCAACTGAAGATTCGAGATCCGGATACTCTGAAGACTGCCTTCAAGACACGGTATGGTCACTACGAGTTCCTTGTGATATCATTTGGTATGACCAACGCCCTAGCTATATTTATGCACCTGATGAATAATGTATTCCATCCTTATCTTGATTCATTCTTCATTGTGTTTATTGACGACATCTTGGTGTACTCCGCAATCAGGAAGATCATGAGCAGCACCTGAGGATCATGCTCCAGACCTTGATAGAGAAGAAGTTGTATGCAAGATTCTCAAAGTGCGAATTCTGGTTTGATTCGGTGGCATTTTTGGGCCATGTGGTATGAAGTGAGGGGATCAAGGTAGATCCAATAAAGATTGAAGTAGTGTATAGTTGGACCATGCCATCTTCGGCCACTGAGATCCAGAGTTTCCTTGGTTTGGCTGGATATTATCGTCATTTCATTGAGGGCTTCTCATTTATTGTTGCACCTATGACCAGATTGACCCAGAAGGGTTCTCCTTTCAAATGGTTTGAGGACTGTGAGCCGAGCTTTCAAAAGCTCAAGAGGGGCATGATGGGCTTAAAGGATAACTTGAAAGCCATGAGGTTGCAACTATGACAAGAAAAAGGATAAGTTGAAGGCCATGATGGGCTTAAAGGAATATTGTAGGCAAAGTGAGTTGTACCTGACATATTTGAACAACAAGATTCAGAAACCCAAGGCTAGTTTTACATTCACCTTGGAGGAAAGAAGAGAGATTTGTGATTGGGTTAATAATTTGAGTATGCTTGATGTATGCATCAAACATGTCTAGGTGTGTTGACATGAAAGAAGGAAAGTTGACGTCTATGAAAAGCCATGATTGTCACATTTTCATGGAATCTTTGATGCCTATTGTGTTTAATGCATTGCCTAATAGAATATATAATCTCATCACAGAAGTAAGCTTTTTCTTTTCAAGGAGTTGTGTTCTAGCACCTTGAGGGTGGAGAACCTAACTTACATAGAGAGTACATTCGCGTAACATTAAACAAGTTGGCAAAAATTTTCCCTCTTGGGTTTTTTGACATGATGGAATATCTTCCAATTCACCTTTTATAAGAGGCATGTCTTGGAGGGCCAGTTCAATCCATATGGATGTTTCCATTTGAGAGGTAATTAATGACTTTTAATCATTAATCTTTATGTGTAATAACCCAGCCAGTCGTTTAGAGCATTTGCATTCTGTTCAGCTATTTAAAGTCTTGAGTAGCTTCATATTATGTATTATGACTTGTGTGAATTGTCAGTTTTAATTTTCAGGTGATTCGTGATTGATTTGGAAGAATGAATCTCATGTTATAAGTTTTAAGTTGGAAGAGTTGACCAAGTGTGACTTTTGTCTATTTAATCTTGGATCGGAGTTTTCATGATTCTGTAAGGTCCGGATGGTGATTTTGGACATGGGCCTATGCCCGGATTTGCATTTGGATGTTTCTAAAAAGTTACGATACTATTTAGCTAAAGTCGGCAATTTAAAGGTTTGGAATGTTCATAAGTTTAACCGGGGGTTGACTTTGACGAATCGGGTTTGGATAATGGTTCCAGAAATTGGAATAGCTTTTTATGTCATTTGGGACTTATGTACAAAATTTGAGTTCATTCCGGGCTGGTTTGATATGGTTCAACACGAGTTTTGGAAGTCAAAAGTTTAAAAGTTTATTATGTTTGATTTGAGGTGCAATTCGTGGGTTTGATATTGTTATATGTGATTTGAGGCCTCGATTAGGTCCAATTTATGTTATGAGATTTGTTGATATGTTTGGACGGGGTTTCGAGGGGCTCGAGCGTGTTTCGGATTGATTTCAGACCATTTTTCTTCATCTTTTCATTACTGGTTTCTACTGGTTTTTGACGCCTCAATTGTTCTTCGTGATCATGAAAGGTACAGTCTGGAGCTGGGAATTTTCTGCTTTGTATTTGTGAGGTATTATCCGTGTTCGGTTAGTTATGCAAAATTGCATACCGCATGTGCGAATGGAGAATCACGATCGCGTATTGTTGAGACGGGGCAACTAGGAGATGGTGATTTCTCTTCGCATTCGCGTTCGGTTTTCTGTGTTCGCAGAGAGATGGCTTATGTGGTCATCACGTTCACATGAGTAGGGTCGCGAATGCGTAGAGTGTTTCAGAGCAGTGTGATTTTTCTTCTTCGCGGTCACGATGGTATTTCTGCGATCGGGATGCATATGTTTGTCCAGTGATTATAACTACTCTATTTTCGAAGGTTAAGGACATTTTAGCTTATTTTGAGCTATGGATCTCGGATTAAGGCAATGTTCGAGGTGATTTTCACCATATGGATTGGGGTAAGTGTTTTGTACTCGGTTTTGATTATATTCCGTGATTTCATCTTCGTGTTTGGCATTTGATTGATGTTTTCAAAAGAGAAATTGAGGGTTTTTGTCTAAACTTTCCTAAAGTAAATTTTTAGTTTTGAACATTGATTCAAAGTCGAATTTGATTGAAATTAGTATGGTTGAACTCGTAATTGAATGGGTTGTCGAATTTTGCAAGTTTTGTGGGGTTCCGAGGTGCGGGCTCGGGTTTGACGTTTTGGTTGACTTTGAGTAAATGTGTAAAGATTCTACTTTTATAATTTGGAATTGTTTCCTTAGGCATTATTTGATGTAATTTAGTTGCTTTTGGTTTGTTTCGTGTCGTTCAGAGGTTGTTACGTGTGGGATATCATTTCTAGAGTATTGTTTGGCTTTATCGGTATTGGATTTGACTTGTTCGAGGTAAGTAACATATCTAAACATGAATCTGAGGGTATTTAACCCTAGGAATTATGGTATAAGAGATATATTTAGGTGACACACATGTTAGAAGACGAGTGTGTGGGCGTGCACCCGGGAAATCATTATTCTAATTGACTATTAGACTATGACCGGACTTGTTTTGCTGTTATATCTTGTTTTATCCATGTTCTCCCTACTTATTTGATTATATGAGCTGTGAATCACGGTAGAAATTATTTTTAGGCTATGCGCTTATTCGGTTGAGACCTAATGAGGCTATCTCTGTTGTTTTGAGTTTTCTGCTCTAACTGTAATTATATAATCAGTCATGATTCTTCATTTACATATCATATCTCAGTCTCTATTCATCATTCATTATTACATCATATGTTATCATTGTTTGGGCTGAGTGGTACGAGATTGTGAGCCCCTGAGACTTGAGAGATTGATGTCTGAGTTGGGGCATGAGAGCTGGATTATGAGTAATATTTATGGGATCAGGTCGTACGCCGCATCATGCCTTATTGGCTATTTAAGGGATCGGGCTTCACCCCGCAACAGGCCTTATCGATTTATTTATTATTATGGGATCGGGCTGCACGCCGCAACATGCCATATTGTCTTTATCTTAGCGCTTTGGCAGGATCCGCCCCTCCGAAGTCTGACATACCAGCAGTGAGTAAATGTACCGTACAGTGCCGAGTGATTGTGTGTGATGAGTGTGAGTTTGAAATAGGCAGTTTGAGTATTTTGAGAGTGTGAGTATCTGGGATTATTACCGTGAAATCGTTCATTTGACATGAGTATTTGGCATGTAGGCATAGATGCATTTTTTCTCGTGATGCTCACTGTTGTGACATTCATGATTTGGCATGTACATTGACATGTAGAAATTGAGATGTATATTCCTCATGCTAAACGGTATATGATAAGTAATGACTTGACATGCATATTGACATGTAGGCATAGAGATGTACTTTTCTCATGTTATCTGATAATGAATTATTTTATCTGTTGTTGAAAGCTTGGGAAAAATCACAGTTTTATGATATATTCATATTTTGGTGATCCCGATGAAATTACTCGTAAATGATGTACTTTTCAAATATGCCCTTGTACTATACGAAATTGAGCATATTTGCTCTTCGTTAATACTTTAGCTCAAATATGCCCTTACCGTCACATAGTTGGTCCATATATGGCCTTAGAGTTACACAGTTGGCCCATATATGCCCTTTTCGAAATGGAATTCACCCAAGCTAATTAGCTCTTTCGTTAATTGTATTAAAGTGTATTACAAACACTATTTTCTTTTTATTAGTACGTTTTTTTTACGTTTCTCTTTTCTTTCTTCTTTTTTCTTTTCTTCTCTTTTTTCCCTTTTTCTTTCTCCCTTATCTGTTTCTTCCATTATTCATGTCTTCTCCATTTTCGTCACCAATTTCACTTGACAAAACTCATCAATTCCAATTACTAAGAAAATTCTCCCATAAGGTAATCAAGTTCCAATTTCACTGGCCCTCTAAATAAACGAAATTAAATTATTCCAAAATTTATGGTTTAAACTTTAAAATAATAAAAACATCTCAACCTTTAACAATACTAAAAGACTAAATTATTTAAATTGTTTCCAGAAAGATAATTTAATGATTAAAAGCCTAGAGTTCAAGTTGTAGTGTTATAAATTTGAGTTATTAGTCTTTTTTCAGCTGGACATTTTCTATTTTTTATTAACTATGTAAATTAGGGGTGTACATGGAACAGGTTGGTTCGGTTTTTATGAAAACCAAATGAAACCAATTATATTGGTTTGGATTGTTCGGTTTTATTGGATTTTTGGGTGTTTTGTTACATAAATATTATTTCAATCTTACTTTGTTAAAATTTTTAGAACTAAATATATGTTTAGTAAAAATTAAAAAATTGACAAACATATGATCTATAAAAATATTCTTATGGGAGAATTGTTTTAGTAATTGGAATTCATGAGTTTTGTCAAGTGAAATTAGTGATGAAAATGGAGAAGATATCAGTAATGGAGGAAATCGGATAAGGGAGAAAGAAAAAGGAAAAAAAAAAGAGAAGAAAAGAAAAAAGAAGTAAGAAAAGAGAAATGTAAAGAAACAAAAGTACTAATAAAAAGGAAATAGTGTTTGTAATACTCTTTAACACAATTAATGAAAGAGCTAATTAGTTTGGGTGGATTCCGTTTCGAAAAGAGCATATATGGGACAACTGTGTAACTTTAAGGGCATATATGGACCAACTATGTGACGGTAAGGGCATATTTGACCTAAAGTATTAATGAAGGGCAAATGTGCTCAATTTCGTATAGTACAAGGGCATATTTGGACCTTTTCCGATTTGGAATTTTTACTATTATACTTGAAAAACATGTATATTTTTCGTAACTGTGAATAAGCCGAGCATATTATCTCTTAAGTCATTACTTGTACTACTTTCGTTATATTGCTATGACTTATTCTTGGCTATTGGTGTTGGACTCTAACCGTCTTTCGAGCTCGTCACTACTTTCAACATAAGGTTAGTTTTATTATTTATTGAGTGCATGGGGTCCGTTGTACTCTTACTACACTTCTACACCTTGCGTGCAGATTTTGGAGTTGACGTTGTTGTGTATGGAGAGAACTAAAATTGAAGATGTACCTGCATTCCGGTCATAGCTGCCTCTTATTCTTGGTAGCTTTGGATTTATAAATCTGTTTATGTATAACTCGAACAAATGATGTATTTATTTTATACCAGCTTTGTAAAATTCTAAGTATTAGAAACTCATAATTTGTACTACCAGTCCTTGGGAATTTTGTATAAAAGTTCTATTATTTTATTATTTATTTTCTTAGTAAATCTCATTTTGAATTGGATTATTGTTAATTGGCTTACCTAGCAGGTTGGGTTAGGTGCCATCACGACTAGTTGGATTTTTGGGTCGTGACATTATTTGTCTCATTTTAACATTATTCCATCTAAACATAATGCTAATACGCAAGATTTTGGTTTATGTAGGCGGACTGTCAAAAATAGATCTAGGATTGAGGGATCGATTTGTGAGGTATATATGGCTAGAGAAACTTCTTATTTTTGTTCATATTATTTTGAAGGTGATGTGGCATGTTTGAGAAATAGACCTGATCACCATGGCGATGGAGGCAGTGGTCCTTTGTATCCACCATTTTCCATATTCAATCAACCAGGTAAAGGTGGCCCAAAACGTAGTACAAAACGACTGTTGAGTGAGATGAAACTAAAGTCAGCTACAACATATGTGCTTTTGAATTGCTTGGAGGTCCAACCCTATTATAAGTAAATATACACTTATATTATTGACATATATTAAAGATTCATCATCATTTTAACTAATGTCATTTTGTTATTTTGTCGGACAGTTGGTTTGTGGTTGCATATGGGCAAGAGCTTGTTTATCCTATATTTTTAGAATGGTTTAAAGAATTTGTAAGTGTTACTTAATATTTACCATGATTTTATTAATGGTAAAATATAATAAGTTATATGTATATAAAGAATTCTAAACTATTTTACCCTTTATAGGTTCATAATCCAGCTAATGGCATAAATGACCAATATTTGTAAGATATAGCTTGGGGACCTGATCCTAGAGTCAGAAAGATGTCTAAGTATTGTATCAATGGGTACAAGTTTCATACAGAAGAATGGTCTAAGGGAAAAAAATAAATAATAGTGGTGTGTGTGAAAGCTGGTGGGGATATTGATTATTATGGTGTGCTTCAAGAGATCATAGAACTTGAGTATAAAGTGGGTTGGCCGAAGAAAACATTGGTACTATTTCAGTGTAAGTGGTATGATGCAACACCAAATAAAGGTTAGAAGGTGCATCCTCAGTACAAAATTATTGAAATAAAGCACACGTGGAGGTATAAACTCTATGACCCATTTATTATTGCACGAAATGTGAAACAAGTGTATTATGCACCTTTTTCTTTGTGCAAGAATAAGTCTGCATGGTGGGTTGTGATAAAACCTAAGCTAGTGGGTAGAGTTGAAGTCGAGGATGCATTGGATATAGCGTACCAAAATGACATTTCAAGTGTTGAAACAGTAGTGAATGATGAATTAGCAGATGAATTGCAAGATAGCAAAGGCCTATACGAAGAATTAGATCCTTTTGTCCTAAGATTAATTTTAACTGAGCATGGTGAGTGATAGAAACTAAGGGTCCACCAAACTGTATAGAGAACCGGGTGCTCTATCAGTTTTCACAGTAAGCAACAAACTGTAAAGCCAAACAATATAGAGAACCAGGTTCTCTATCTGTTCCCATAGTAAATATGCAGTAAATAAAGAACACACGATATTTACGTGGAAAACTCATTGCTTAATGGATTAAAAACCAAGATCTACTCTAGTAGGATTTCAACTCCATTAAACCGAGCAAACTTCAGATTACAACCTATTAAAATCTAGGAATTAAACTCTTAATCCCTCACCCCTTACAAATACTCTATTGTAAGCACTTTGCAATTACTCTATTACAAAGCAACAAACCTTGACTAACTCTAGTCAAGAAACTAAACCAAACAATGGTTGAAATCTGTACTACAAATACACTTCTTGTAAATAGTGTATCAATAGAAATGAAGAACAAAAAGAAAAAGACTTAACAAACCTAAGGACTTAAGGTATATTCATTATCTGGATCTTGTCCTTGAGGTTGCAGCATCGTTTTCCTTAAGAGAGGTGGTGGCTAGCACTTGAGAGAAAATGATTTTTTGATTTGCATGTGTTGTGTGAAACCTCTTGCATCATGTTGATGATATATGCGTGAGGTCATAAAAGATGATGCAAGAGAGTGTCCTTTAGTTTGGCCGTAACAAGCTACAACTGTGCTGTTATACTACTTCCAGACTGTACAGTGCAACTACTTTTACAACTCTAGAGTTGACTACACGACGACTAGGGGAACTGATCATTATTTGTCCTTCTACTATTCCCTTATTTGATTTCATTGAGAATTGAACCAGACATCTGATTAGTTACTCTGAATGCAAGGTAACTAATTGTATCAAGTTCCTTGTCTGGTTCTCTCATGAAGTTTGTTAAACCATCAAAATAAAATACATATAACTTATTAATTTCCCCTTTTAGATGATGACAAACTTAAAATTGATATCCCCCCTGAAAACTAGATCTCCACATTGTTCCCCTATGAGTCTGCCATATTTTTCTTGAGAACCTGTTTTCTCCCTTTCAATTTTCAAATAACATATCTGCTGCCAGTCGGTACAGTGCAACAGTTTTTACAACTGTAGAGTTGACTGTACGATAGCCAAGGGAACTGATCACATATGGTCCCTATCTGTTTCCTAGAGAACATTTGGCAAATCATCAAAACACGAAATAGCATAATTGATTTCCTCTTTTTGACGGTGACAAAACTAAAGTTAATATTTCCCTTGAGAATCAGATTCCTTGCATGAACTGATCACATCTGGTCCCTACTTGGTTCCTCGAGAACGTTTGTCAAATCATCAAAACACGAAATAGCATAACATAAAGCAATTTCCCCCTTTTTGATGATGACAAACCCAAAATTGATATTCCCCTTGGGAACCAGATTCCTCACATGCTCCCCTATGAATCATACCTATAATGATCTTATTAACAACAATGTTCCCCCTGCGAAGCAGACCTATCTTTTATGCACAACACAACATATCAATTCAATTCTGTCCCCCCCCCCCCCCCCTGTTGACACATATGTAACTTCCCCATTTTGGTACCATTGAAATGAATAACAGAAGAAACACAACCAAAAAGAAGTTCAGCAACATTGACTCATACCACTTGGGCAATACAACATAAACAATATCAAGAACAACAAGTGAATGCCATTGGAAAAAATAGAATGATTTCCCATAGTAGAGTAATTATAACAAAAGCACATCAGTTTCAATCATACCGAATATGAAAAGTTAAACAACTAAAGTAGCAATGTCATCAAACACAGGGATCAAAAGAAGATAAAACTTCGAGGGAATTTAGAAGGAGTGAAAGACATGGATCACTGGGCATGAATAAAAGAAAGGGGTTAAGGCCTTGATGAATTTGTCCATTCGTTCATTTGCAGTCTTCTAATCAATGATCATCTACTCTCTCAGGTCCTCCACCCTTTTCCTTAATTTCACCCTTTAACATAGCATTCTATTCTGCCACGAGACAACAGAGACCTGGTTCTCTATCTCTCTGGGATAGATGAACCATCAATCAGAACACCAAGTATCTCCCCAAGCTTCTCCTCATCAAGAACAAACTCAGTCCCATTCACATACAACATCAGAGTATCATCGTCAGTAACAGACAAGTTTGCATAGAAGTTTTTACTTCTTCTTCATAAACTTTTGGACTTGAAGGAACAAAGAGGTTATTCTATTTTTGGAACTCGATACTGTCAAGAAGTTCCTCCATTTTTCGGCAATATCAAAGTCAAACACTCCGTCCAACAGCATATTTTGAGACTTCATAGTCTCCTTCCTTTCCAACTCCAACAACTTAACCTTTTGCTTCTTTAAGGAACCAGACTCCTCACTCACACAACCCTTTCTTTTCCTAAGTGGTCAGGTCTCCCTCTTCTCTTTCTCAATCCATTCACCCTTATCATTTGTTGCATCTTTCTGAGCTGACTTTCTTTTCTCCATTTTGCTTTTCTTTGAGTTTTTTCTCACAAGTGGAAATTTTTTACAATATTCTCATCATCCTCCACATACAACACATCAGCTAATGATTCCACTTCATCACCAATCAACCTACTTTTCACCACTCTTTTCTACTGGATCAAATTTTGTTTAAACATAGAGCGAAAAAGAAAAGTCATAATCAAAATTAATATCATGAGACAGACTAGAGGGATCATGTCCCTCATTCAATTCCCCCCTTTTCAGCACATTCACCAATTTCTCCATCCTTCAAGACTTTTACAAACCCAGTAATAATTTCAACATCACTGTCGAGAATATTAGATCTATCATGTTCCCTTGAAGTTAAAGTCCTATCAAAATCTACCAAATAATTCTCGGGGTTTTGATACAGATGGAGTTAGGATTTTGGAAGATGACAGTGTTTGGTTCACTTATGGTATATCTAGAGTGAAGGATTCTTTTTGATACAAGGTTCCTTTTGGTTTTGAAGAAAAGAATCGATTTTGGTTGTGTGTAAGCGAAGGAAATAGTTTTTTGAGGGCAATGGGTCAGTTCAGAAAAGGTTTAACATTTTGAATATCAACATTTAGGAGAGAGGGGGGATTAAATTAATGACATTACACTTCAGTAGTTTAAACACCATATAAGTATTGAAGAGACTACTAATCAGAGTCCCAAGAACCAGGTTCCTTGACTTATTTTAAAAATTTGAGCAAAAACTCCTAGAGATGTAATGTCACCCATGCTTGTTTTCTCCTAACACTTCCATGTGTGTATACCTTTAGCGGCATAGAATTGAGTTAGATGACTCCAGAAAAATACTTTTTAGCATTTTACCTTTCCTTCTTTACATAGCCAATCATCGAGGGACCAGGTCCTTAGATGAGCTTGATCAACTCCAACTCCAGACTATTTCCTTCAAAGTGTTCTCTACTTAGTGCTTTGGTGAATATATATGCTACTTGATCGTATGTCTTGCAAACCTTCATACGAGTAAGCCATTTTTCAACATTGTCCCTCAAAAAGTGATGTCGCACATCAATGTGCTTTGTCATATTGTGTTGTACTAGGTTCTTTGACATGTTTAGAGCACTTGTGTTATCACACTTTGAAGGGGATGTGACCTCGTTTGCTTCCAGTTAGATACATAAACTTCAGAATTTGAAGGACCAGATTCCTCCATATTTGAAACATCATTGACATCAACAAAATTATGTTTTCCGTTCCTTTGTTCCACATCAGGAGTACCTGATGCAGCATTAGCAACCCTATGTTCAACTTCAGTCGAGGTGATAGAGGGACCGGGTTCCTCTATGCCTTTTGGAGATTCTACTGCATCTCCTTCATCGCTCTGTTTGACTTGACTCATCAAATCAGTCTTTTCATTTGCAATATCTATAGCTTCACCAAGAGCAATTGAAATTCTCCATCTTCATCTTCTTTGTTATGTGACCCTTTTCCACCATTGTTTAGAACAAAATATTTTCATCTAAAGGCTCTTAGGTAAGTCAGCAATGGTTCATAGAGAGACTTCTCAAGAAGGGACCTGATCACGCACTTGTTAATCAAGTAGCACACAGTGTTGACTGCTTCAGCCCAAGAACCAGGTCCTCCATAACCAACTTATTCAGCAAATAAACAATCGCATGCCCCAATTATCTCTGCCATAACTCAGCATCATCATCAATGACACTTAGGCATATTAGATCACCACCATTCAGTGAATCAAGTTCTGCAACATAGATATTCTTGAACCTTTTGGCTATCAACACCACTTCACCAGCTTTAAGATTGGTGACAATGCAAGATTTTGACAAGAACTTCACTTTATCTTCCCTTATCACAGATTTGAGATACACTCAACAAGCTATATTTAAAGCCATTCATATAGTACACATTTTCAATTTCATGGGAGAATGTTTTGCCAATTTTGCCAATACCAAGAATATAGCCCTTCTTGCCATTTCCAAAGGACACACTCCCACCTTGGAAGGCCTAGAGTGAGAAGAAATCATCCATTCTTCTAGTCATATGCTTAGAGCAATAGCTATCAATGTACCATTTTTGATTTCTACCTCTCACTCCAGCCTGCACACGAAATTGTTGATTAGACTTAGGAACCCAAGCCAGCTTGGGTCCCTTATGATGACAGAACGGGCGAATCAAACTTCTTTTTGCCCATGCAGGCAACATATATTTTCATCTTAGAGGGCCAGGTTCCTTAACAATATGCTTCTTTTCAACAATTGTTTTTTTTATGTAGAGACTGAATTTTAGCTTTACAAGAGTCCTTGTAATGATTAGTTTGACCACAATGAGTACACATCCAATTATCAGCCACATTTACATACTTGTTACGGGTATCATAGGAGATTTTAGCCATTTGGAACCCGATTCCTTGCCTGTTTCCACCATTACTCTTGCACATAACATTATTAAATCAGAAGACCGGGTCCAAAAATGACTTATCAAGATCAATTTTAACCCTTTTCAGATCCTCCTGAAGTTGTCTATTCTTTTCAAGATCAACAACAAGACTTGTTTTAACTTTATTAAGCTCATTCTCAAGCTCAAGTTGAGCCTCACTGGCCACTTCTTTTTCTTTAGGGATGTCCATCCATTTTTTTATTTAATTTTTCAACAAGGTATTTTCTCAAATTACTTCTTCCACTTGTTCGTTCAAGTTTACAATGGAAACTACCATATCATCCCTCTCTTGTTCTATGTCACGAATTTCTTTATTTAAAGCATTTTTCTCATTAATGAAGCCATGATAGGCATCAATCAATACATTTTCTAAGGAGTCAATATTTTCTTAGAGTAAGTTTTCAAATTTCTTTGAACATCAAGAATACTTACCTCATCTTCCTCCTTGTCCTCATCATCATCAGATTTGGCCATGAGTGCAAAGATTGACTCATATTCTAAAGATCTATTGTCAACAACCATCATAGATGTATCACCTTGGTCATATTTACCTTCTTATTCACTAGAAGAATCTCCCCAAGAAGCCAGGGCTTGCTTCACTATGTTGTCAGGAACATCTCTTCTTTTGAACTTTCTGTCAGGGACCTGGTTCCTCTTAGTTGCCTTATCAGTATTGGTTGTGTAATGTTCCTTCATATGAAGAGGACATTATTTAATGAAGTGTCCAGGTTTTCCACACTTATGCCAGCAATCATTTCCTTTGAAATTCCCGCTGGAACTTCCTTTCTTTGGGATCCCACCATTTCTATGAACCATCATTTGAAATCTTCGAGTGAGATACGTTATGTCGTATTCATCACTACCTGAGTCATTGTTGGCAGTTTTGAGAACCAGGTTCTTCCCCATCTTTGGCACTATTCTTTCAAGATATTTCTTTCTCTTCATCCAATAGTTTTTTAGATTTCCAATGAGTTCATCAATAGTTAGCTTGTGTAGATCCTTGGCTTCAGTGATAGCATTTACTTTACTTTCTTAAGAACCTGGTAACACACTCCAGCTTGTTTCTTGGAATGACTCCTCTAAGGGAGTAAAGCTCATTAATAATGGAGGTGAAACGTGTATACATGTCCTAAATAGACTCATCTTCCTTCATCTTAAAAAGCTCATACTCAGTAGTAAGCATATCAATTTTTGACTGCTTAACTTGAGTAGTTCCCTTATGGACAACTTGGAGAGCTTCCCAGATATCCTTAGAAGACTGAGAGGTTGAGATGTGATTGTATTCATCTTGGTCCGATTCCACAAATAAGAATCTTCTTTGCCCTGAAATTCTTCTCAATAACCTTTCTATCATCATTGTTGTATTCTTTTCTTGTTTTCGGGATATTAACTGTTCTCTCACCAACAGTTTTCATGCGAACAAAAGGTCCATCAGATATTACATCCCACAACTTTGAGTCCTCGGCCATGATGAAATCATGCATTCTTGTTTTCCACCAACCATAGTATTGGCGGTTGAATCTTGGTGATATGTAGTTTGATTGTCCTTCCTCGAAGTTTGGTGGAGCAGCTATGCAGATCCTTTCTAGGTGTTAACCTTTTACAATAAACCTACTCTGATACCAATTCATAGAAACTAAGGCTCCACCAAACTATATAGCAAACCAGATTCCCTATTAGTTCTCACATTAAGCAACAAACTGTAAAACCAAATAGTATAGGGAACCAGGTTCTCTATCTGTTCCCACAGTAAATATGCAATAAATAAAGAACAAATGATATTTACGTGGAAAACTCCTTGCTCAAGGGATTAAAAACCATGACTTACCCTAGTATGATTTCAACTCCACAACATCGAGCAAATTTTAGATTACAACCTATTGCAATCAAGGAATTAAACTCTTAATCCCTTAATTCTTACAATAACTCTATTGTAAGCCCTTTGTAATAACTCTATTACAAAGCAACAAACCTTGACTAACGCTAGTAAAGAGACTAAACCAAACAATTTGCATGGCCCAAAATCCAACTAGTCATGATGGCACCTAATCCAACCCGCTAGGTAAGACAATTAACAACATTCCAATACCAATACGATTTATTGAGAGAAATAATGATAATATAATTGAACCTTTATACAAAATCCCAAGGACTAGTAGTACAAATCACGAGCTTCTAAGATTTAGAGTTTACAAAGCTAGTATGAAATAAATACATTATCTGTTTGGAATGTACATAAACAGATTCATAAATCTAAAGCTATCAATAACAACAGGCAGTTGTAACCGGAATGCAGGTGCATCTTCAATGCTAGCTCCTGCCACACACGGCAACATCAACTCCAAAATCTGCATGGAAGGTGCAAAAGTATAGTATGAGTACAACCGACCCCATGTACTCAATAAGTAACAAACCTAACCTTAGGTTGAAAGCAGTGCCGAGCTTGGAAACACAGTCAGAGTCCAACACCAATAACCAAGAAAAACTCGTAACAATATAATGAAAACCGTATAAATAATACTCAAGGATATGATGCTTAGATCGTTCACAATTATGAAAAATAGGCATACTTCTCAGGTATAATAGTGAAACCTAAATCTTTCATCGAAATCACCAAAAATGTGAGTATATCAGAAAACTGCGATTTTTCCCAAATACTTTCATCAATAGATAAGATGTTTTATTATCAGATGGTATGAGGAAAGTACATCTCTATTCTTACATGTCAATATGTATGTGAAGTCATAAATGTCAGAATACCGAACAACATGAGGAAATGTATCTCAATGCCTACATGCCAAGTACTCATGTCATGTGTAATGGACCACCGTGATAAACTCGTGTGCTCATGCTCTCGGAGCAGTCAACCTCACTCAGCGCGCTCAATCACTCAGTCCTCCAAGTCACTCAGTCCTCTTAGTCACTCAACCCTCCCAATCACTCAGTCCTCTCAGGCACTTGGTCCTCCCAATCACTCGGCACTCGTACTCAATAGGTACCTGCGCTCACTACTGGTATGTCAGACTCTAGAGGGGCGAATCCTTCCCAAGCATGCTAATATAAGCCAATAATGGCACGAATCAATAAAGATAATTGAGGCGTGCAACCCGATCCCATAAATATCACTCACAATTAGGACCTCGACCTCACACACTCATCATCCTCTCCAGTTTCTCGGCCTCACAAATCTCATGCCAATTAGCCAAATAATGATAACATGATGTGACAACAAGTGATAACAGAGACTGTGATACGATATGAAAATGAATTAATATGACTGAGTACATAATTCCAATTTAAGAAAATAACTCAACAACGGACATGACCTCAGTGGGTTCCAACAGAATCCGTATATAGCCTAAATAAGATTTCTAACATGGGTCACAACTCAATTACTCTAACATGTAGAAATTTTATGGAGAGAAACAAGGTTAGGTAACTACACGGTACCACAGAATCAATCGAGTCATAATTCATAGGGTGCACGCCCACACGCCAATCACCTAGCATGTGTGTCACCTCATCATTAAACACATAGCACATATATTCAGGGGTTCATACCCTCAGCAATAAGTTTAGAAATGTTACTTACCTCGAATAATCCAAATACAATACCGAGCAAGCCAACAATACTCTGGAAATTCCATCCCGTGCGTACCAACCTCTAAATAGCTCAAAGCTTGCCAAAAGCAACTCAAGAACATCAAATAATTCCAAAGGCAACAAACCCAATCGATAAAGGTGGAATCTTTAATCAAAAAACCAAAG
The DNA here is from genome assembly GCA_000715115.1 of Nicotiana otophora. Classification (NCBI taxonomy): domain Eukaryota; kingdom Viridiplantae; phylum Streptophyta; class Magnoliopsida; order Solanales; family Solanaceae; genus Nicotiana; species Nicotiana otophora. The sequence goes on from AWOL01S0002764.1 coordinate 548,334, forward strand.
TTAACCAAAAGGTCAAACCCGACCCGCACCTCGGAACCCGGAAAAACTCACAAAATCCTACAACTCATTCAATTACAAGTCCAACTATACTAGTTTCAATAATATCCGACTCCGAATCAATGTTCAAAACCCGAAAATTTACTTTATAAAATTTTAGACAAAAACTCCCAATTTCTCTCTTGAAATCATTAATCAAATGCTAAAAAAATATAGATTCATGAAATACAATCAAATTCGAGCTCCCCAACTCAAAATATATATAAAATAACTAAGCCATTGATTTATAGCTTCTGCCCAGGCCTTTCTGCATGTGCGTAATAGTAGCCGCTTCTGCGGCCTCGCTTTTGTAACCAAAAACTCGCTCCTGCGAATACCACTGCCATTCCACTATCTCGTACATGCGGACCACTATCCGCTTCTGTGACCACGCAGGTGTGATTTCCATTTCGGTTCTGCGAAGCACTTCACCACCTTGCCTTCCCGCTCATGCGCAAATATTTTCGCATCTGCGCTCCCGCAGATGTGCTTAATTTCCCGTATCTGCGATATCATGCCCCCAGCTTGACCTTTTGCTTCTACGTCTCCTAGCCCGCATTTGCGGCACCGCACCTGTGCCAAACGTTCTGTAGGTGCGGCCACACTAGGTATAAGAAATTCTCTGCAAAGATAACATTAACCCGAAATGGTATGAAATACGTCTGAAACTCACCCGAGCCTCTTGGGACCCCATAGGAGTGTACCAACAAGTCCCATAACATAACACGGACCTACTCGAGGCCTCTAATCACACATAATAACAACAAAACGATGAATCACACCTCAAATCAAACTTAATGAACTTTTGAACTTTTAACATCCAAAACTCGTGCCGAACCTTATCAAACCAACTCGGAATGAGCTCTATTTTCTGCACAAGTCCAAAATGATATAACGAAGCTATTCCAATTCATGGAACCACAATCTGAACCCAATATCATCTAATTCCACTCTTGGTCAAACTTATGAACATTCCAAACCTTAAATATTATTTTCAACTTTTGCCAATTAGTGCTGGAACCTTGCCCAAAACTGGGATGATCTGGACAGGTCTACGACTGGTCTGCAGTTCGCAAACAACTTATGTGGTTGCAGAATGGGCCGCAGAATCGCCCAACAAAATTTTTGCATGTTAACTCTGCGACAGAAGTGCAGAACATGAAACAGGTATGCGATCGCATAATGGACAGCGAAACAACCCTCAAAATTAAACAACTATCTGCTCAACTCTACGACGCTTATGCGGACCACATAATGGATCTACTGTCGCGAATCTGACCGCATAATTGGCCCTTCAGCAAAACATTTTCCACCAACACCTTGATGCATTCTTCAACCCAAAAGGTCTGTACCGCAAAACCTTATATTCCTTGGCGAAATGTTTTTCGGGGCCTTACACTAAGGTCATTTCTGCTATTGAGTTATTTGCTTACATTGCAATTTCATACTCAGTCATGTTCATTCACTTCATATCATACCTCAGTCTTTGTTGCTATTTATTGATACATTGTATCATCATTCTTGGGCTAGTTTCATGACATTGTAAGCTCGAGAGACTTAAAGAGTTAGATGACTGAGTGAGGCCGAGGGCCTACTTGTGAGTGATATTTATGGGATTGGGCTGCATGTCCCACCATGTTTTATTGATTTATGCCTGGATCTGGCTTATTATAGCGCTTGGGCTAAAGGAGCCCCTCCAGAGTCTGTATATACCCCCAGTGAGCGCAGTTGATTTATATTGAGGGATGGATCTTCCCTGGGCATGGATCATTCCCGAATTATTTATATTTGGGGATGGATCTTCCCCTAGGCTGGATTGGTCTTATACGGTACTGAGTGACTGACTATCAATTGATATATATATATATATATATATGGATCTTCCCTGGGCTGGATTGGCCATATACAGTACTGAGTGACTGAGCATGTCGAGTGATTGAGCATGATGAGTGGAAAGTGTAAGGTAGTGAGATTGAGTACTCTGAGAGTGTCAGTACATGAGTTCATCACCAAGATACATTGGATTTGACATGCATACTTGAGATACATGCATAAAGATGCATTTCTTTCTACTATCTAGTTTTGGTGACATTCATGATTCACATGCATAGTCACATGTACACATAGAGATGTACTTTCCTCATGCTATCTTAAAAATAAAACATCTTTATTATTGTTGAAAAGTTTTGGGACTAAATTACAGTTTTACAAACCTACTCATATTTTGGTGATTTCAGTAAACGAATTGGATTTTCACTTATATACTTGAAAAGCATGCCTATTGTTTCAGAGCTTAGAACAGTTAAGCATCTTATATCTAAGTATGTTTCTTATACGATTATTATTATGTTGTTATGAACGGTTGTTATCTATTGGTGTTGGACTCTGACCTCTATTCCAACTCATCACTATTTTCAACCTAAGATTAGGTTTGTTACTTATTGAGTACATGGGGTCGGTTGTACTCATACTACACTTCTGCACCTTGTGTGCAGATGTTGGATGTTGATATTGTTATGTTCGACGTGAGCTAGATTTGAAGATGTACCTGCATTCTGGTTATAGCTGCCTCTTGCTCATGGTAGCTCTAGACTTATGAAAGATCTGTTCAAGTATGTTTCAAACAGATGATGTACTTTATTTCATACTAGCTTTGTAAATTCTAAATCTTAGACGCTCATGATTTGTACTACCAGTCCTTGGAGAATGTATAAGATGCAAATATTTTCTTTTACTTAATTGTCTTATTAAATTTCATTGGAATTGGATAGTTGTTAATTGGCTAACCTAGTGGGTTGGGTTAGGTGCCATCACGACTAGTTGGATTTTGGGTCCTGACAACATCCCATCTCGACCATATGCCGAGCCTTCACATGAAATAACCCTGTTGGTGGAACGGCCAGGAGTCCCCCTCCACTCTAATCAAGGCAACCCCGTCACGGCTAAGGTCACCGTCTTAGCGTGACAGTCCAAAATGGAATAATAAGGTGACATCCAATCCATACTCAAGATAATGTCAATGTCCACCATATCAAGAAGTAAAAGGTCTACACTAGTCTCAAGGCTCCCGATAAAAACCGCACACGAGTGATAAACACGATCTACTACAATAGAATCTCCCACAAGCATGGACACATAGACAGGAGCACTCAAAGAATCATGAGGCATAACCAGATATGAAGCAAAGTAGAATGACATATATGAATACGTAAAGCCTGGATCAAATAAAACAGAGGCATCCTTATGGAAAATCGAAACAATACCTGTGATGACGACGCCAGATGACTCTACCTCAGGTCTAGCTGGGAATGCATAACAACAGGGCTGGGCCCCACCACTCTGACCTCTACCTCTTAGACGGCCTCTAACTAGATGGCCTCCACCTCTAATGGCCTGAACTCCACCTCTAGTTGTCTGACCCCCGACTCTAGCTAGTTGTGAAGGCGGTGGAGCAACAGGTGCCGACATAATGGCATGAGAAACCTATTGAGATCTGCCACCCAACAATCTAGGACAGTACCTCTTGGTGTGACTCGTACCTCCACACTCAAAGCACTCCCTCGGCTGCTAAAGCTGAGACTGTCCTTAATGGGCCGGATAACCATTGTAGTAACTCTGTAGCGGTGTTGCAATGATAGGAGCTGAAGGTGCACTGAATGGTATGTACTCATGATGTGACCCATAAGAACCACGACTCCCCGAAGCACCGTGGGCTACCTGAAGATTTGACTGAATCAGACTAGGAGGATGGCCTCTACCAAAAGTGAGAGGATGGCCTCTCGAAGGAAATATCATCCCCCGTCTCCTTGACCATTTGTAGCATGATACCGAAAGTGAGACCATCAATAAAACTCCTTACCCTCTCCCTATCCGTGGGAATCAAAATAGTTGCATGATGGGCTAGATCCACAAATCTGGTCTCGTACTGGGTTACAGTTATGCCACCATGCTGGAGGCGCTCACACTACTTGCGGTACTCCTATCTCAGAGTGAAAGGAATGAACTTCTCCGGAAACAGTTGTGAAAATGGATCCCAAGTAAGTGGAGATGAACCGGCTGGTCTACTCTGCACATAATCCTGCCACCACCTCTTGGCAGAACCGCTCATCTGGAATACTACAAAGTTGACCCCATTGGTCTCAACAATACCTATGTTGCGCAACACCTTGTGATAACGGTCCAAATAATCTTGTGGTTCGTCAGAAGGTGCACCACTAAAATGAACAGGAAAGAGCTTGGTAAACTTATCCAACCTAATCAATCCCTCAAAAGACATTGTGGGCCTCTCCCGTGCTGTGTGGCAAAAACGATCTGAACTACCCCAACCGTTGGAACCGTTGGAGTATGATATATAGGAGCCATTTACTCCGGAGTGTGAGTGGCGAGAGTCTATACTCCTCCCCAAGCCTGAGAGACAACTGGTGCCATAGGAAATGCTCCAGTCTGAGCCACACTCTCCATGAGTCAAACTAAGAGAACTAGAGCGTCCTGAAGTACCGGAGTGGCCATAAATCCCTCCGGGACATGAGCAGGTCCGACTGGTGTGGTCTGAATTGGGACCTCCTCCTCACGATCAATATGAGGCTCCACAATGGGTGCTGCTACACGTGTTTAGGCTTAGCTCTGCCTCTACCTCGGCCCCTACCCCTGGTAGTGGCTGCAACATGGGGATATGGCTCTTGCCCAACTATAGATGCTATGATTTTTATCACCATATGTGAGAGAACAAGAATAGAATGGTTCAAACTTCAGTAACGGAATAAAGTCGCACGATAGAGAAAGAAAGAAGTGAAATATTTCTAAAGCCTTATAGCCTCTGGAAGATAAGTACAAACGCCTCCGTACCGATCCTCCAGACTCTACTAAACTTGCTCATAATTCGTGAGACCTAGGCAACCAATGCTCTGATACCAACTTGTCACGATCTATAATCCCACCATCGAGATCGTGATAACACCTACCATTTCACATGCTAGGCCAGCTAATGTTAACTAAGTTACGTAATCAGTTTTAACAATTTAAGGTCAAAACATTTATAATAACAAGCTCTAATCATTTGAAATATAGTGAAATGATGATGAATAATGTAATTTAAACATATCCTAGAGTCTGGAGTCACGAATACATGAGCATCCAGAGTTCTACAGGTAAATTCTGAACAAATACAACTGTTTGAATCTAAATAAACAGTAATGATAGAACGGAAGGGGACTTTAAGGCTGCATACGTCGTGCAACTATACCTTAAGCCTCTAAACAGTAGCTGAATCCGAGCAGTCTCTCTACGCCCCGCTGGGACCCACTCTGCATAAGAAGTGCAGAGTATAGTATGAGTACAAACGACCCCATGTACTCTGTAAGTTCCGAGCCCAACCTCGATGAAGTAGTGATGAGGTTATGGCAAGTCACTTACAAATAATCGGTACGAACTAATAATAATAACAGGAAAGCAGGAATAAAAATAAAGCAATTAACTCATGAAAACATATCCAAAATTTCAACTACCAAGGAGCCCAGAAAAACAAAGTTTCAAGTCTCATATCACAATACCGAGGATAACTCAACAATCACAAACAATTACAGAATATCCAATTCATTGCGTAGCGCAATCCGATCGTACCATATCATCATCTGTTCACATAATAATCCGTCTTTATTCCTTCATGTCATTTCAATACCTTTCAATTTCTATTGCGGCATGAAACTCGCTCCCGAAAATATTTCAATCATCAACATAAATAATTCAACAACAATATTTACAAAATATCTAAATCAAGAATATAAATGCACAAGATAGTAAAGAAAAACAAAATAATTGGAGAACCTCTAACATCTCGAAATCTCATACTTTACCAATTTATCGATACATAACAGTTAAATAGCTCACGCAAATAACTTTATAGAGTGCAACAAATACTACAAAAACAATAGAAACAAGTAAAAACATGTGATAATTAAGTTATGCAATTAAGGCATGTAGAAACATGTAGCAAATAAGCACAAATCATGTAAGGAACGAACAAATTAAGGCAAAGTAACAATTAAATAACAAATATAGCATAGAAGTCAAATAAAGACATGTAATAATTAAAGCATGAAACAAGAGATATCATGAAATAAACAAAAACATGAAAATAAATATCCAATTCCCGCATGTTAAATCCCATGACGGTGTATATACACTCGTCACCTTGCATATATGACGTTTCCCCACATTATTCACATAACAAATTATTCAACGAATTCTATTTCCCTCCAGTCAAGGTTAGACACAACACTTAACTCACTACGCGAAAAAGGCAATCAATCAACCACGGCCTTGCCTTTTGAACAAGCCTCCAAACCAACCAAATCTAGCAAATTATCGATCAAACGATTCAAAATAAGCTTTAGAAACTACCCATTAATGAAAGAGGTTCAATTTTGATCATTTTCAAAAAAGGCAACAAAATTTAACCCGGGCCTGCTTGGTCAAAACCCCAAGTTCGGACCAAAACCCAATTATCTTTTCACCCACGAGACCGGTTATATGATTTATTGTGACATCTGACCTCAATTTGAGGTCTAAATCTCAATTTTACAAAAATCCCCATTTTCTACCTAAATCCCTAATTTCTACCATGGAAATTCTAGATTTGATGTTGAAATCGCATGAAATGTAATGGGGAATTGAAAGAAAGTGAATTAGAGTTGCTTAACAATGATTTTGTGAAGAAAAGTGTCTTGAAAAATCTCCTCTAGAGTGTTTGAGGTTGAGAAATGGTGTAAAATTAGCTAAGTCCTGGTTTTCCCTATTTTACCTAGCTACATATGTTGCAACTACGATATCTTATTCGCAATTGCGAGCATCGCATATGCGAAACAAAGGTCGCAAATGTGAACCTTGTATTAGAAGCACAAATGTCGCAATTGTAACAAATTGATCGCAAATGCGAAAACCCAACCTTCAAAAATGTGGCCAGATGTTTCGTAAATGCGATGATGTCCTATTTTTCCAGACGTCGCAAATGCGACAAAAATGCTTGCAAAAGTGACCCTAGACAGTTCGCATATGCAAACCATTTCCTCGCAAATGTGAGGTTACCCAATCCCAGACCCCGCTCGCAAATGCAAACTCTTGTTCGCAAATGCGAGGCTCGCAAATGCGAATTAGACCTTACAATTGCGAGATCTGCACCAAATACCATATCAAACATCAAACGAATGAAACTTCAGAGGCAAACACATGAACAACAAGAATCACAACTAAGCATCTAAATCATATTAAACCAACTCCGTATTGCATCAACTTTTGCAGACAAGATTCAAATAGAAAACTGGACCTATACCAAGTCCCAAAATTAAAATCCGAACCCGATAGCCATGAAGTCAACCAACGGTCAAACCTAGGAAATTTCTAAACTTTCAAATTACTACCTTTTGAAAAAATGAGTCAAATCAACCTAGGAACCACCGATTTTGATTCCGGGCATATGCCCAAGTCCTACATCACAATACGAACCTACTGGAATCATCAAAATACCGATCCGAGGTAGTTTTCAAAAAATATTGACTGTAGTCAATTCAAGTTGTCTGTAAAGCCAAAAATCATATTTCCTTCAAATTTTCTCATGAAAGCTTTTCAAAAGGAAACACGGACCATGCACACAAATCAATAAACATCAAACGAAGTTAATGGAGGTCTCAAAACTCAAAATTAAGATCTAGTACTCAAAATGACTTATCGGGTCATCACAATCATATTACATGGTGAGGATGAGAGTAAAAGCTCAAAGGGTGATGTCATGCTATTTGACGATTTCGTTACTTTAATTGATTTCCAGATTTGTGAATTATTTGGTTGCATTGTTGTTTTTTTCGGAAAGAGGCTACTTGGTGATTTTGTACTTACCGTTCTTATCTTACTCCCTTTTTACATGTTCCCTCCCCGTTATTATTTTAAATGCTCTACTTGTTATTTCTGTTTCTTTATGTATATATCTGTATAAAACTTTAGTAGGTGCTTTGTCATAGCATCGTCACTACCTCATCGAGGTTAGGCTCGATACTTACGGAGTCAACTTGGTCGGTTGTACTCATATTATACGTCTGCACTTCTTTTGCAGATTCTAGTGTTAGTCCCAATGGTGTCTAGAGGAATTTCTTCTCGGATCATATTTACATCTAGAGACTTAAGGTAGACTTTCACGGTGATCACAGTCCCTGGAGTCCCCTTCCTTATCTAGTTTACTATTTATGTTGTTTCTAACAGTTGTACTTTCATTCAGACATTGGTTATAGCACTGTTAGTATGCTCATATACTTGTGACACTAGATTCCGAATTTTTGGCTAATCAGTGTTGGAGTTATTATATCTACTTTGAAATTCTACGGTCTTAGTTCTTGTTGTTTTGCTTTCAAATTTGTCTAAAAATGATTAGTTGTGTGTTATTGTTGTCTTTACTAGCAAGTGGACGTTAGGTGCCATCACGGCCCCGTGGTTGGGATTTTGGGTCGTGACAAGTTGGTATCAGAGCAATAGGCTTCCTAGGTCTCAGGAGTCATGAGCAAGCTTAGTAGATTCTCGAGGATCGATATGGAGATGTCTATACTTATCTTCTACAGGCTATAAGGCTTTAGGAAAAACATCTCCCGCGGGTCAGGAGCCGGAGCACCGGATTGTTTCCACTACTAGGGGGTAGAGGTCGGGGCCGAGGCAGAGGCAGATCTTAGCCTAGAGCACGTGCAACAACAATTATTACAGAGCCATAGATCGAGCAGGAGTAGGAGGTCCATGTTCAGACCGTGCCAGTTTACTAGCTCGGGTCCCAGAGGGGTTTATTGCTACCCTGATACTTCAGGATGCTCTAGTCCACTTAGTGGGACTTATGGAGAGCGTGGCCCAGACCGGTGCATTTCCTGTGGCACCAGCTGTCTCTCAAGTTGGGGGAGGAGACCAAACTCCCGCTACTCACAAACAAGAGCAGATGGCTCACGGATATCAGACTCCGGCAGTTCTACCAGTTGGAGTAGTTTGGCCTATTATTGCTACATAGTCCTGGGAGAGGCCTGCAATGTCTTTTAAGGGGATGAAGAAGTTGGATAAGTTCACCAAGCTATTTCCTATTCGATTTAGTGGTACACCTTCTAAGGACCCACAGGATTTCATAGACCGTTGTTGTGAGGTACTGCATACTATGGGTATAGTGGAGTCCAATGGAGTTGACTTCGTGGTATTTCAAATGTACGGTTCCGCCAAGAGATGGTGGCAGGACTATGTTCGAGGTAGACTAGCAGGTTCGCCTCCACTCACTTGGGATTAACTCTCACAGCTATTCTTGGCAAAGTTCATCCCTTTTACTTTAAAAGAAGACTAGCATATCCAATTTGAGAACCTCCAGTAGGGTAGCCTGACTGTTACCCAGTACGAGAACATATTAGTGGATTTAGCTCGCCATGTAATTATCTTGATCCCTATTGAGAGGAAGAGGGAGAGGAGATTCATAGATGGCCATACTTTCGGTATTAGGCTATAGATGGACATAGAGACTAAGGATGATATTTCCTTTACTCGAGTTATAGAGATTGCTAAGAGGATTGAGAGGATTCAACGTTAGGGTTGAGAGGCGACATCTGAGAAGAGGCCTTATCATTTTAGTGGTTTTGATGGTTCCTCGTCTGGAAGTAGGGGTTCATTTGATAGAGGCCATCATCCCAGGCCAATTCAGTCAGCGCTTCAGGTATCTCACGGTGCTTCAGGTAGTTGTGGTCCTTATGGGTCTCATTTTGAGCAGCTAGCCTACAGCGCACCTTCAGCTCCGATCAGTGCACCTCCGATTTATAGTTATTAGAGTGGTTATTCAGGTCGACAAGGTTAGTTCAAGAGTCAGCAATCACAGCAGCCGAGGACTTGTTATACTTGTGGAAATCTGAGGCACGTCGTGAGGTTTTGCCCTAGATCACAAAGCAACATGCCATAGCAGGGTACTCATGCCATGGTTCCGGCACCAGTTTCTCCACCGCCGGCTCATCCAGCTAGAGGCGGTGGTCAGGAAGCCCAAGGTAGTGGTCAGTCCATTTGAGGTTGAGGCCAGCCAGGGAGAGGTCGTCCGAGAGGTGGAGATTAGAGTAGTGGGGCTGAGCCTCATTTTATGCATTTCCAGCTAGACCCGAGACAGAGTCATATGATGCAGTCATCACAGGTATTGTTCCAGTTTGCCATAGAGATGCATCAATTTTATTTGCTATAGGATCTACTTATTCCTATGTGTCATCCTATTTTGCTTCATATCTGGTTGTGTCTCATAATTCTTTGAGTGCTATGTTTATGTGTCTATGCCTGTCGGAGATTCTATCGTGGCAGACCATGTTTGTCATTGGTGTGTAGTCTATATCGAGAATTATGAGACTAGGGTAGATCTCCTTTTACAAAGCATGCTGGACTTTGAGGTTATCTTAGGCATGGACTTGTTGTCACCATATCGTGTTATCTTGGATTGTCACGCCAAGACTATGACATTAGCTATGTTAGGGTTGCCTTGATTTGAGTGGAGATGGAATCCTAGTCATTCCACTAGTAGGGTTATTTATTATATGAAGGCTAGGTGCATGGTCGAGAAGGGGTGTCTGGCATATTTGGCCTTAATCCATGATCCTATTGCGGAGGTTCCTTCCATGGATTCGGTACCAATTGTACGTCAATTTCTAGAGGTGTTTCCAACATATTTGCTAGGGATGCCACCCGATAGAGATATCGACTTCTGCATTGACTTGGCTCCGGGCACTCAGCCCATTTCTACCCCACAATACCATATGGCCCTAGTTGAGTTGAAAGAATTAAAAGAGCAGTTGCAGGATTTTCTTGACAATGGATTCATTAGACCTCGTGTCTCGCCTTGGGGTGCATCAATGTTGTTTGTGAAGAAGAAAGATAGAACGATGAGGATGTGTATATATTATCGGCAGTTAAATAAGGTCATTATCAAGAACAATTATCTGTTGCCAAGGATTGATGATGTATTTGACCAGATTCAAGGGGCCAAGGTGTTTTCCAAGATTGACTTGAGATCTGGCTACCAGCAGTTAAAGATTAGGGCATCATATGTCCCTAAGATAGCTTTCCGGACTCTGTATTATCACTATGAGTTTTTGGTGATGTCATTTGGCTTGACTAATTCCCCATCAACCTTCATGGATTTGATGAACCAGGTGTTCAAGACTTGTGTGGATTCCTTTGTGATTGTCTTCAATGATGATATTTTTGTTTACTCTAGTAGTAGAGAGTAGCATGAGTAGCATCTCTGGATCATACTTCAGACTTTGAGGGATCGTCAGTTATATGCCATGTTTTCAAAGTGTGAGTTCTAGTTGGATTCGGTTGCCTTTTGGGGCCATGTTGTATCTTCTGAGGGCATTAAGGTGGATCCTAAGAAGATTGAGGAAGTTCTGAACTAGCCTAGACCTACTTCAGCTGCAGAGATTCGGAGCTTCTTGAGTTTGGCGGATTATTATCGCCAGCTCGTGGAGATGTTTTCATCTATCTCAGACCCATTAACTAATTGACCCACAAGGGTTCTCCTTTTAGATGGTCCAACGAGTGTGAGTTGATCTTTCAAAATCTCAAGACTACATTAACTACATCCCTAGTGTTGGTGTTGCCTATTGGTTTGGGATTTTACACCTTGTATTATGATGCATCGCTTATTGGACTTGGTACCGTGTTGATGCAGGACGGTAGGGTGATTGCCTACGCATCTCGTCAGTTGAAGGTTCATGAGAATAATTACCCTATGCATAATTTAGAGTGGCAGCCATGGTTCACGCGTTGAATATTTGGAGGTACTATCTATACGACATTCCATGTGAGGTATATACCGACCATCAGAGTCTCCGAGATCTGTTCAAGAAGAAGGACCTTAATTTGCATACCGGATTATATCATCCAGTGAAGGCCAATGTAGTGGCCGATGCATTGAGTAAGAAAGCCGAGATCATAGGTAGTTTGGCATATTTATCGGTTGTGGAGAGACCACTAGCTATGGATATTCAGGCTTTGGCCAATCGATTTGTAAGATTGGATATTTCAGATCCTAGCCAGGTTTTTGCTTGTGTTGTGGCCCAGTCATCGTTGTTGGAGCGTATTAAGGCTCGCCAGTTTGATGATTTCTACTTGTTGGTATTGAAGGATACGGTGCGGCAGGGTGGTTAAAAGGAGGTTGTGATTGGTGATGATGGTGTTATACGGCTTCAGGGCTAGATTTGAGTTCCAAATGTTGATGGGTTGAGAGAGTTTATCCTTGAGGATGCTCATAGTCCGCGCTATTCCATTCACATAGGTGTAACGAAGATGTACCGTGAGTTGAACCAACACTATTGGTGGCAGAGAATGAAGAAAGATATTGCTGCTTATGTCTCTCCGTGTTTGAATTGTCAACACGTGAAGTATGAGCATCAAAAATCAGGTGAGTTGATTCAGAGATTGGAGATAATGGAATAGAAGTGGGAGTGCATCACTATGGATTTTGTGGTAGGCTTACTACAGACCTTGAGTAAATATAATGCAATTTGGGTTATTATAGACCGGTTAACTAATATTGCACACATCATTCCGTTGATGACTTCCTATTCTTCAGAGCGGTTGGCTTAGATTTACATTTGGGAGATTATCCGCCTTCACGTCGTACCCATTTCTATTATTTCTGACCGAGGCAGGTAATTCACGTTGTGTGAGTTGGGCACGCGAGTCGAGTTGAGTACAATGTTTCATCCTCAAACGGATGGACAGTCCGAGCGCACTATTTAGATCCTGGAGGATATGTTACGTGCCTGTGTGATGGATTTTGGAGGTTTATAAGACTAGTATTTACCTCTAGCGATGTTCGCCTACAATAATAGCTTCAAGTCAAGCATCCAGATGGCTCCGTATGAGGATTTGTATAGGAGGCAATGTCGTTCGCCGATCGGTTAGTTTGAGCCCGGTGAGGCTAGATTGTTGGGCACTGATTTGGTCTGTGATGCCTTGGAATGGGTTAAGGAGATTCAGGAGCGACTTCATACAATCCAGACCATACATAAGAGTTATGCGGAACGGAAGGTTCGATATGTGGCCTATATGGAGGGTGAGAGGGTTCTTCTTCGGGTGTTGCCTATAAAAGGGCGTGATGCAGTTTGGGAAGAAGGACAAGTTGACCCCGAGGTACATTGGTCCATTTGAGATCTTAGAGAGAGTTGGGGAGGTTTCTTATAGGCTTGTATTGCCTCCTAGCTTATCAGGGGTACATCCTATATTTCACGTGTCCATGCTTCGAAAGTACTATGAGTAAAGCTCACATGTTTTAGACTTCAGCATGGTGCAGTTTAATGAAAATTTGGCTTATGAGAAAGAGTCGGTGGCTATTCTAGACCGGCAGGTTCGTAAGTTGAGATCAAAAAGTTTTCCTTCTATGAAAGTGAAAAGGAGAGGTCAGCCTATCGAGGAGGCTACATGGGTCTCTGAGTACGATATGTGGAGTAGATACCCCCACTTTTTTACCAGTCCAGGGACTTTTCTATGTGCGTTCGAGGACGAACGTTTCTTTTAGAGGTAGAGAATGTGACGACCCGATAGGTAATTTTGAGTACTAGCCTTTATTTTCGTATTTTAATACCTCCCATATTTGATATTTCTTGATTTGCGTGCGTGGTCCGTGTCGTTTCGAAAAGCTTTTATGTGAAATTCTTAAGAAAATGAAATTTTTGACTAAAAATGAGGCTAGAGTTGACCACGGTCAATATTTTGGGTAAATAACCTCGGATAGGTGTTTTGAAAATTCTAATAGGTTCATATGATAGTTTTGGACATGTACGCACGTTTAGTTGGGGTCCGAGGTCACCCGAATGCATTTTGGCGCATTATATGTGAAATTGTGAAAATTGGGTTTAAGTTAAAAATTCATGAGCTGTGATGACCGATTCTTGTTATTTAATACTATCTTGATGATCTTAGGTAGTGAGCAAGTTTGTAGGATGTTATTACACTTCTGTGAATGTTTAGGTTGGAGCCCGGGGGTCTCAGGTGAGTTTTGGATGTGTTACGGAAGAGTTTGTGATCCGTGTGTCGCATTTGTTAACAAGTGTTCGCAAATGCGACACCTGAAATTGGGTAAAAAAGAGAGAAAATGGGACTTAGCTCATTTTGGACTATTTCTCAACCCCAAAAACTCTAGAGGCGATTTTTGAAGAACATTTTCTTCCCAAATTCATTGATAAGCAACTCTAATTTTTTTTTTATCAATTTCCCGTTACATTTCACAAGTTTTTAATATCGAATATTTGAATTTCATTGTAAAAATTAGGGATTTTATAAAATTTAGATTTAGACATCAAATTGAGATTGAATTTCGAAATAAATCACATAACCGGACTCAGGGGTGAATGGAAAATTGGGTTTTGGTCTGAATCTTAGATTTTGCACAGGCGGGCCCAGGGTTGACTTTTGTTGCTTTTTTCAAAACTGATCAAAATTGAACCTTTTTCATTCGTGGGTAGTTGCTAAAGCTTATTTTTAATGGTTTTATCGATAATTGGCTAGATTCGGTTGGTTTGGAGGCTTGTTCGAAAGGCAAGGTTGTGGTTGATTGATTGATTTAGTTGCAAAGTGAGGTAAGTGTCGTGTGTAAATTTAACTTGAGGGAATTAGGACTTGTTGGTTTAATTTCTATGTGAATTATGTGTGGGGATGACATATATCCAAGGTAACAAGTATATATACATCGTCATGGTTAAAGCATGCGAGTGAAAATTGATATATTATTCCATGTTGCTTCTTTATTATGCCTTCTATGCTTTAGTTAGATTGTTATTCTTTAATGGTTCACTTCATGTTTATTGATTAATTTGAAGTTGTTGGGATATCAGAAGTTGAATTTATGTATCATAACACCACGATTGAAGTTGAAATTGGTTTCACACCTTGGTTGATACTTTAGATTATTGTTGTTGCTGGGTGAGGAAGAGTGAAAATAACGAAGGGTATTGTCGTGCCATATTTGCATAATGTTATCATTGAATGAGCGAATGTGAGGATTAAAGCATGAAGGGTGATGTCGTGCACTTGATTGCTTTATTATCATTTATTATATCATGTGAGGATGAGAGTAAAAGCACGAAGGATGATGCCGTGCCATTTCATTTATCATATCATTTTTATATGGTGAGGATGAGAGTAAAAGCTCGAAGGGTGATTCTTTGACATTGCATTTATCATATTACGTGGTGATGATGAGATTAAAAGCACAAAGGGTGATTTCGTGCCATTTGATGATTTCATTGCTTTAATTGATTTCCATATTTGTGAATTATTTGGTTGCATCGTTGTTTTTTACGGAAAGAGGCTACTTGGTGATGTTTTACGTATCGTTCTTATCTTACTCCCTTTTTATATGTTCCCTCCCCGTTATTATTTTAAATTGTCTACTTCTTATTTCTATTGCTTTATGTATATATATGTACATGGATTTTAGTAGGTGTCTTGTCATAGCCTCATCACTTCCTCGTCGGGGTTAGGCTCGACACTTATGAATTACATTGGATCGATTGTACTCACACTACACTTTTGCGCTTCTTGTGCAGATTTCGGTGTTGGTTCCAGAGGTGTCTAGGAGTTTCTGTTAGAATCATATCTACATCTGGAGACTTGAGGTAGACTTGCAACGGCGATCGCAGTGCCTGGAGTCCCCTTCCTTATCTACTTTTACTGTTTATTTTATTTCAGATAGTTGTACATCCATTCAGACATTGGTTGTAGCACTATTAGTATGCTCATGTACCTATGGCACAAGATTTCGGGGTTTTTGCTAGTTAGTGTTGGAGTTATTATATCTACTTTGAAATTCTACAGCGTTAGTTCTTATTGTTTTGCTTTCAAATTTGTCTAAAAATGATTAGTTATGTACTGATGTTGGCTTGCCTAGCAAGTTGATGTTAGGCGCCATCACGATCCCGCGGTTAGGATTACGGGTCATTATAATCGACTTATCGACCTCTCACCTCCTTAATACTTCCCTTTTCCTTTTCCTTTGTTCCCATTTCTTCTTCCAACCAAACCACAAAAAAAATTCAATAGAGTTGAAGTTTAATCACATTGACGTCTTGTATGCTATTCATTTAAAATGCGTCTATATTTAAATACATTGATCATTTAGACAAAACTGTTACTTACTTGGTTTGGCGACCCTCTATAAAAATCTCATGTTTTCTTGTTAGTGTTTGTTCTTGTACGCATAATTATCTGTTTTTTATTGTATTTTTCATTATTGAGATTTGATATGGTTGAAGTATAAGCTAAATAATTGGCCACTTGTAGGGAAATAACTATTTCTAATGTCTTATGGAAGTTCATAAACTAATTTGTTCTAAAAAAAAATTAAAAAATCATATCTATCATTGAAGGAACTTAAAGCTTGAAACTCGTGAAGTGGGTTTGTTAAGCTTGTAGTTGTTTTGATCTTATTCTGATAGGGGTGTGCTTCAACTATTAATTGGTGGCTTTGATTAAAATTTTGAGTCAATTTGGTTGATATTTTAGAGTAGATTTCTAAATTTTAAGTTGAAATTGAGTTGAACTAGTGATGAAGACGAATTTTATATTGTATATAAGATGATATATTGTATACCATTTTGGAATACAATATATTATAATAATATACTGTTATAGTATACAATATACTATTACAATTTGGTCCTTTCTTCCATTTTAAAAAATTTCCAATTGAATTCTTTTTTACCACTGTTCTCATGTTTTTTCCTTCTTAAATAAGGTATTTGATGGATTCACCCTCAATAAGATGACAAATACAATACTATTACCAACATGATATATTGTATATCATTTTGGTATACAATATATAGTTCAATAATATATAACATATTTGACGAGCGTAAAATACAACACGAAAGTAATGCTCGCAAACCAAAGATAGTATAATAAAACTATCGTCTCCACATGGATTGAATTTAAACAATGTTCAGGTAATTTCTAACTTAATATTTTTCAGGAAGATTAACACGTTGGTTGGGGTGATTAATAACTAAAATTAACTATAAAACTAAAACAATTAACAATTGATCACTATAAGACAAGAGTTGAGCACATTGAAATATCAATAGGAGAAATAAGGATCGTGACAGGATAGGTGCAAGATAGCTATTTGGGATTTATCTCTATTTAAAGTCACTCTAAAGTTCTAATGATTCTCACAAATTCACTCTATGATTAGTTCAAACATATAATCAAGACTCCACTATGGATTAAATCTTAACTATACGAGGTGAGCTAATATAAGCACTGTGAAAATATGCAAGCATACGTTAGTGGATTAGTCTTCAGGAAAACATCTCTCGAATATTCTCCTAACTTGAGTTAATCAACAATTCAACAAACTCTTTCGATTACTTAAAATAATTACTGAATTAAACCAAACAAAATAATTCAAAGATAATCACCAAAACATTCCCCTTACGATTAAATAAACTGGTGAATAAAGTTGCAATCAATTCAAAGCTCCATAACCGAATTCAAGCAAAGAACTAGAGTTAAAATCCACAAATGTTTATCAAAAACCCATATCCGTCAAACCCTAAGGGAATCAAATCCATAATCATGGAGGAAGTCATCACAAATATAATTAAATAATAAGAAAACATCAATATAAACTGGTGAATAAAGTTGGAATCAATTCAAAGCTCCATAACCGAGTTCAAGCAAAGAACTAGAGTTAAAATCCACAAATATTTATCAAAAACCCATATTCGTCAAACCCTAAGGGAAAGTACTCCATAATCATAGAGGAAGTCATCACAAAAATAATTAAAGAATAAGAAAACATCAATATAATGTTACAATCCAAACTCCGGTATTCAATTGATGGAAAGATGATGAAATTATGTGTCTTGTAGCCTCCAATGCACTTCCAAAGCTTCCAAAGTCAAACGTCCTCTCAAAATCGTATTTGTGGTGTACTTATACCATGTAGGAACGGGCTCGGATAAAGCTACCCCTTCCAAGCTGAAGTGAGACAATTTGGACCGCAAAAATACACTGGCGCGGCGCCCCATGCGTCACATTAGTGAGGATTTTCAGAGAGTTGATTGTTTCACTTTGCATGAATTGTTCACTAGCATTTTGTGCCCCGCGGTAGTGCAATTTTCTCAGAGTAATTCTTTTCTTACTTTTGATATCTACACTTGGTCCTGGACCCCCGAACGTGATCCTGAATTAATTTCTTGAGCCTTTTCTCCGACTTCAAAGCTCCAACTTGTTCAAATTAGCTCTTGATTGTCTTAATAGCTCGGAATCACTTCCTGCAAGGCATAAAACACATAATAAGTGCAATACACTAATATTTAAGCTCAAACACAAGTAAAAGGCAGTAACTGGAGTGCAAACTATGACTAAAATACGAGATTCTAGCCTATCATGAACACCCCACACTTAAACCATTACTCGTCCTCGAGCAATAAAACTACAATTTACATAGAGATGACCTTCTTATCACACAACTTCCCTAACGCATCATGCCAAGACTATTTATGTCACGACCCAAACTAACCCTTATCGTGATGGCGCCTATAGTGGAACTAGGGAAGCCGGCTCATTTCCAAAATAAACCTATATTTTTATTTCAAAGATAATTTCAATGATATTTAACATAAAAACCTTCGTAAAAGAGTTCAAATCAAAACAAAAGTGCGGAAAAGAAAAGCCCGACATCAGGGTGTCACTAGTCATGAGCATATACTATCATTTGTCTGACAATATCAAGACTAACATAGTCTGGAAAGTAGCAAAATACAACTAAAGGAAGATAAGAGGGAGAAGAGCAGGGGTTGCGATCGCCAAGCAGCTACCTTGCTATCCACGCGAGAATCTGCAACCAGAATAATCAACAACTTCTACCGTGCCCAGCTACACCTCGATCTGCACATAAGGTGCAGGGAGTAACGTGAGTACGCTAACTCAGTAAGTAACAACAATAAATAAAGACTGAGCAGTAGTGACGAGCAATAAAGCATAAAAAGTTCATATCAGGAAATCTCAATAAAATACCACATGCTTTTAAAATCAGGATTTGAATCAAAACATCTCGTTTAACCCCAGTTCCAGTAAAATCCTTTAAAGATATTTTTGAATAGTTTTCAAATAGAGGCTCAAGGTGAGCCAAAATGATGAAATCATAAACAACAGCCCCTCGGGCATACCTCACAATCACTCGTATACAGCCCCTCGGGCAAACCTCACAATCCCTCATGCCTCTCGGGCATACCTTACAATCACTCATGCCACTCGGGCATACCTTACAATCACTCATGCCTCCCAGTCACTAAGCACTCGGCACTCGCACTCAGTAGGTACCTGCGCTCACTGGGGGTGTGTACAGACTGCGGAGGGGTTCCTTCACCCCAAGCGCTATATCAAGCCAAATCATGGCATAAATCACTCAAGCCCTCGACCTATATCAAACATGCTGCGACGTGCAGCCCGATCCCATAAATATCCTCACAAATCAGGCCCTCGGCCTTACTCAGTCATAAACCTCTCAAGCCACTCGGGCATTTCAGTAAAAACAGGGCATTTAGCCCAAAATAACATTTATATGCATCAAAATAGAGTCATAAAACTGAGTTATGCAGTAAACAAGTATAACCATGACTGAGTATAGATTTACAATCGAAAATAGTAAGGGGATAGTAAGAAAAGGCCCCTAAGGGTCCAAACAGCACTGGCACAATGCCCAAAATATGGCATTCAACCCAATTTACAGAAACTCTTTCTAAAACTTATAAGTATCATATAGTTTCAACAAAATATGCAACTTCACAGTTGCTACGGGACGGACCAAGTCACAATCCCTAACAGTGCATGCCACACGCCCATCACCTAGCATGTGCGTCACCTCAAAATAATAGAATGATATGCAGTCTGGGGTTTTATACTTTCAGTACTAGATTTACAATCGTTACTTACCTCAAACCGGTCAAATCTCTACCCCGCAATTCTCTTGCCTCTCGACTCGACCTCCAAATGCTTAGAATCTATTAACAATTAGAACAATACCATCAATATATGCTAATGGAATGAATTCCACAAGAAAAACTATCAAATTAGCCTAAAACCCGAAATTGGCTCAACCCGGCCCCCGGGCCCACGTCTCAAAATCCGACAAAATTTATAAAACTAGAAAGCCCATTCACTCACGAGTCCATACATATGAAATGCATCAAAATCCGACATCGTTTGGTCCCCCAAATCCTTACTTTAAATTCTCCAAAATCCCAAGCCCTAATCCTTCATTTTCAATCCAAAATCTTACAAATTAATGATGAACAAAGCCATAGATTCACAAAATCTATACCATTATGGGTTAGGATCACTTACCCCAATGTTGCTCCTTGAAAACCTTCGAAACCTCGCCTCTCTCCCGCGTTTCTCAAATCTAAAAATTGAAAAATGAAGACAAAACCACGAGCTGGGGCATTTTTGCCCAGCACATTCGCATCTACGCCCCAGGATGCAGGCGCGCTCCTGCGCAGCACTTCCGCTTCTGCGAGCCTGCCCAGCGCCCTCCTTTTCGCATCTGCGCCCCAGGTTCCACACCTGCGGGCTCGCATATGCGACCTCCAATGCGCACTCGCATCCTGTCTAGCCCAGCACTGCCCGCTCCTGCGGACTTCCCATGCGCACCAGCAACTTCCCATGCGCACCAGCAGGTGCAGAAATAGCAGAAGCAGCAGCTTCAGCTGCATTTTCCAACTTCGACAAATCCGTTAACCACTCGAAATCACCTCGGGGCCCTCGGGACCTCAACCAAAAATACCAACAAGTCATATATCAACATACAAACTTAGTCGAACCTTCGAATCACTCAAAACAACATCCAAACACCAAATTACCCTCGGATTCAAGCCTTAGAACTTCTAAGTTTTTCCAAATTTGGCAACCGATGCCGAAACTAAGCAAATCATGTTTGAATGGCCTCACATTTTGCACACACGTACCAAATGACACTATGAACCTACTTCTACTTCCGAAATTCCATTCCGACCCCGATTTAAAATTTTCCACTTCCGACCGAAAATTGCCAAATTTCCAATTTTGTCAATTCAAGCCTAATTCCACCACAAACCTCCAAATTATATTCCAGACACACTCCTAAGTCCAAAATCACCTTACGGAGCTAACGAAATTGTCAGAATTAAATTCCAAGATTGTTTATATATAAGTCAACATTCAGTTGACTTTTCCAACTTAAGGTTCTAAACAAGAGACTAAGTGTCTCATTCCACTCTGAAACCACTCCAGACCCGAACCAACCAACCTGATACAACATAATATGTCTAAATAACACATAAATAAGCAGAAATGGGGGAAACTGGGCTATGACTCTCGAAACGACCGGCCGGGTCGTTACATTATCCCCCTCTTAAACAATCGTTCATCCTCGAACGGGTCTAGAAACATACCTGGAGTCTCGAATAGGCGTGGATATCTGCTCCGCATCTCCCGCTCGGTCTCCCAGGTGGCCTTCTCCATAGGCTGGCCTCTCCACTGCACCTTCACTGAAGCTATATCCTTTGACCTCAACCTTCGAACCTGCCGATCCAAAATAGCCACCGGCTCCACATCATAAGTCATATCACCCTCCCACTGAACCGTGCTGAAATCCAAAACATGGGACGAATCGCCAACATACTTCCGGAGCATGAAAACATGAAACACTGGATGCACACTCGACAAGCTGGGTGGCAAGGCAAGCTTATAAACCACCTCCACTATCCTCTGAAGCACCTCAAAAGGCCCAATGAACCGGGGGCTCAACTTGCCCCTCTTCCCAAATCTCATAACACCCTTCATGGGTGATACCTTCAGCAAAACCTTTTCCCCAACCATAAAAGATACATCACGGACCTTCCTATCCGCATAACTCTTTTGCCTAGACTGCGCCGTGCGAAGCCGCTCCTGAATCGATTTCACCTTATCTAATGCATCCTGGACCAAGTCTGTACCCAAGAGCCTATCCTCACCCGGCTCAAACCATCCAACCGGAGATCTACACCTCCTCCAATATAAAGCCTCGTACGGAGCCATCTGAATACTCAACTGATAACTGTTGTTATATACAAACTCCGCGAGTGGCAGAAACCGGTCCCATGAACCCCCAAAGTCAATGACACAAGCGCGCAACATGTCCTCCAATATCTGAATAGTGTGCTCGGATTGCCCGTCCATCTGAGGGTGAAAGGTTGTGCTCAACTAAACCTGAGTACCCTACTCTCGCTGCACTTCCCTCCAAAATTACGATGTAAACTGAGTGCCAATATATGAAATAATGGAAACTGGGACACCATGCAGGCAAACAATCTCTCGGATGTAAATCTCAGCCAACTGCTTTGAAGTGTAAGTAGTACCAACTGGAATGAAGTGCGCAGACTTGGTCAGCTGATCCACAATCACCCAAATAGCATCGAACCTCCTCGAAGTCCATGGGAGCCTAACTACGAAGTCCATGGTGATTCGCTCCCACTTCCACTCTGGAATTTCTAATCTCTGAAGCAAGCCACCCGGTCTCTGATGTTCATACTTAACTTGCTGACAGTTGAGACACCGAGCCACAAACCCAACTATATTCTTCTTCATCCGCCTCCACCAATAGTGCTACCCCAAATCCCGGTACATCTTCGCGGCACCCAGATGGATAGAATACCGCGAGTTGTGGGCCTCCTCAAGAATCAACTCTCGAAACCCATCTACATTAGGCACACATATCTGGCCCTGCATCCTTAACACATTGTCATCACCAATAACCACATCCCTAGCATCACCTCCCTGAACCCTGTCCTGAAGAATGAGCAAGTGGGGGTCATCATACTAACGCTCCCTGATACGGTCAAAAAGAGAAGACCTAGAGACCACGCAAGCCAATACCCGACTAGGCTCCGAAATGTCCAATCTCACAAGCTGGCCCGCTAAGGCCTAAACATCCAATGCCAAAGGTCTCTCTGCTGCTGGAAGAAATGCTAAACTCCCCAAACTCCCCGCTCGACGACTCAAAGCATCGGCCACCACATTGGCCTTCCCCGGATGGTATAAAATAGTGATATCATAGTCCTTAAGAAGCTCCAACCATCTCCACTGACGCAAATTAAGATCCTTCTGCTTGAACAGATGTTGCAGACTCCGGTGATCAGTATAGATCTCACAATGAACTCCATACAAATAATGATGCCAAATCTTCAAGGCGTGAACAATGGCTGCTAACTCAAGATCATGGATAGGATAGTTGTTCTCATGGGTCTTCAACTGACGCGAGGCATAGGCAATCACCTTACCCTCCTGCATCAAAACACAACCAATGCCTATCCTCGAGGCATCACAATACACAGTGTAAGAACCTGAAGCTATTGGCAGAACTAACACTGGAGTTATGGTCAAAACAGTCTTGAGCTTCTGAAAGCTCTCCTCACACTCGTCCGACCACCTGAATGGAGCACCCTTTTGGGTCAATTTGGTCAAGGGCGATGCAATAGATGAAAATCCCTCCACAAAACGATGGTAATAACCCGCCAAACCAAAGAAGCTCATAATCTCCGTGGCTGAAGACGGTCTAGGACAACTCTGCACCGCCTCTATCTTCTTCGGATCCACCTGAATACCCTCACTGGACACCACGTATCCCAAGAATGCTACGGAACTAAGCCAAAACTCACACTTGGAGAACTTTGCATAAAGCTTCTCCTCCCTCAATCTCTGTAATACAATCCTCAAATGCTGAGTGTGCTCCTCCTGGCTACGAGAGTACACCAGGATGTCATCAATGAATAGAACAACGAATGAGTCCAAATAGGGTTGGAATACACTGTTCATCAAATGCATAAACGCTGCTGGGGAATTGGTCAGCCCAAAAGACATCACTAAGAACTCATAATGGCCATATCGGGTCCTGAAAGCTGTCTTAAGAATATCTGAATCCCGAATCATCAGCTGGTGATAACCGGACCTCAAATCAATCTTGGAGAACACCTTCGCTCCCTGAAGATAGTCAAATAAATCATCAATACGAGGCAAAGGATACTTGTTCTTGACTGTGACCTTGTTCAACTGCCTGTAATCAATGCACATCCTCATGGAACCATCCTTCTCCTTCACAAATAGAACTGGTGCACCTTAAAGGGGACACACTAGGCAGAATAAACCCCTTATCAAGGAATTCCTGAAGCTGTTCTTTCAATTCCTTCAACTTCGTCGGTGCCATACGATACGGTGGAATAGAAATGGGCTGAGTGCCAGGAACCAAATCGATACCGAAGTCAATATCCCTGTCAGGCAACATGCCCGGAGGGTCTGCAGGAAACACATCCGGAAAATCACGTACCACCGGAACAGAATCAATGACAGGAGTCTCCGCACTAACATCCCTCACAAAAGCCAAATACGATAGGCAACCCTTCTCAACCATGCGCTAAGCCTTCAAATATGAAATTACCCTACTTGGTACATAATCTACTGAACCGCTCCACTCAACCCTCGAAATTCTCGGCATAGACAACGTCAGCATCTTAGCATGACAATCTAGAATAGCATGACATAGAGATAACTAATCCATACCCAATATCACATCAAAGTCAACCATACTGAGTAGCAAAAGGTCCACTTGGGTCTCCAGACCCCCAATAGTCACCACACATGACCAATATACACGATCCACAACAATAGTATCACCCACAGGAGTAGATACATGAACAGAAGAAACTAAAGACTCACGAGGCATATCCAAAACATACTAAGGCATCTATGTGAAAAACTAAGACAATACTTGTAATCACCGCATCTGAAGCAATAACATCTGGTCTAATAGGGAGGGCATAGAAACGGGCCTGGCCACCCCCTGATCTGCCTCCCCCTCTAGGGTGACCCCTAGTTGATTGACCTCCACCCCGAGCTGACTGGGTAGGTGGTGAAGTAATTGGTGCTGAAGTGGAAGGCTGACTCATCTGCTGAGATAGACCTCCATGATGATGAGGACACTGCCTCAACATATGCCCAAACTCCCCACACTCAAAACAACTCCATGGTGCTGCTGGCGGGAACTGAAGGGAACCCCTAGCACCGGGATAACTAGTAGAAGATCCTGGCATAGATGAGCCCTGAACTGGTGGAGCACGGGATGAACTCTGAGCTGGAAGGGCACTAAGTGATGAGTGGCCCTGATGAGAACTATGAGCACTATGGCCAGATGATGCACCACGGTGAAATGGCTGAACTGACTGAGCCTGTGTGAAATGACGACCTCTACCGTGATGAAACTGACCCCCAAAAGGAGCACCGCTGAATCCACCCTGACCACGAGGCCTCTTGGCCTCCCCCTCAACCTTCTCCTGACCGCGAACCATCTCAATCTGTCGACAACCTTATCAACGGTAGCACCAGACACCCTCTCTCTAGTTATAAGCAACTGTAGTTGAAAAGTGAGACCATCAATAAACCTCATGATCCTCTCCCTGTCCGTGGGAACCAACCAGATCGCATGACGGGCTAACTCGGAGAACCGCATCTCGTACTATGTCACAGACATATTACCTTGGCAAAGCCGATCAAACTATCTGCACAGCTCCTCTGTGCGGGATCGAGGCACGAACTTCTCCAAAAAGACCACGGAGAACTACTGCCAAGTAAGGGGTGTTGCGCCAGCAGGCCTATGCCTCTCGTAAGTCTCCCACCATCTGAATGCAGCCTCGGAGAACTAAAAAGTAGTGAATAAGACCCCACAAGTCTCTAGAATACCAGCAGTACGGAGTATCCTCTGACACCTATCCAAGAAGTCCCGAGCATATTCTCTCTCTGTGCCACTGAAATGTGGTGGCTGGAGTCTCCCAAACCTCTCCATCCTACGTTGATCATCCTCATGCATAATAGGAACCACATAATTCTGTGTAGCTGCAACCGGCTGGGCTGGTGGTGCCTCCAGTGTCTGAAGTCCATGAACAACCTGCTCGGGGGAGTGAGCAATGGGAGTCTAAGTGCCTCCCCCAGCCTGAGAAGTGGTTGCGACCGTCGAGATAGAGACAGCATTAGCAAGGCCGATATACACTGTCAGAATCTGAGCTAGGGCCTCCTGAAGGCCTGGAATCACAATAGGCACAGGTGGTGCCTGAGCTGGTGCATCAACAACTGGAACATGGTCCTGACCTGGGATAACTGGTGGATCTGCATGTACTGCCCCAACTATTGTACTGGTTGCACCTTTGCCCCTACCACGGCCTCTACCGTGGCCTCGGCCTCTCGCGGCCCTGGCTGGTGGTACTGATGGCTGACCCTCCTGACCGGTAGCACGAGTCCTCACTATCTATGAGAGAATAAAACAATATATGTTTAGTTACTAGAATCAATAGATTCGCACGACAAGAATTCTAGAATGTAGTGTTTCCTAAAGGTTCTGCAGCCTCTCGAAGATAAGTACAGACGTCTCCGTACCAATTTGCAAGACCCTACTAAACCGCTCATGACTCGTGAGACCTATGTAACCTAGGCTCCGATACCAATCTATCACGACCGAAACTAACCCCTGTTGTGATGGCACCTATCGTGGAACTAGTAAAGCCGACTCATTTCCAAAATAAACCGATATTTTCATTTCAAAGATAATTTCAATATTATTTAACATAAAAACCTTCGTAAAAGAGTTCAAATCAAAATAAAAGTGCGGAAAAGAAAAGCCCGACATCGGGGTGTCACTAGTCATGAGCATCTACTATCATTTGCCTGACAATATCAAGACTAACATAGTCTGGAAAGTAGCTAAATACAACTAAAGGAAGATAAGAGGGATAAGAGCAGGGACTGCGATCTCCAAGCAATTACCTTGCTATCCCCGCAAGAATCTGCAACTAGAATAATCAACAACCGCTACCATACCTAGCTACACCTGGATCTGCACACAAGGTATAGGAAGTAACGTGAGTATGCCAACTCAGTAAGTAATAACAATAAATAAAGTTTGAGCAGTAGTGACGAGCAATAAAGCATAAAAATTTCATATCATGAAATCTCAATAAAATACCACATGCTTGTAAAATCAGGAATTTAATCAAAATATCTCGTTTAAACCCAGTTCCAGTAAAATCATTTAAAGATATTTTTCAACAGTTTACAAACAGAGGCTCAATGCAAAGGTGAGCAAAAATGATGAAATCATAAAAAACAGTCCCTCAGGCATACCTCACAATCACTCGTATACATCCCCTCGAGCAAACCTCACATTCACTCATGCCTCTCGGGCATACCTCACAATCACTCATGCCACTCGGGCATACCTCACAATCACTCATGCCTCCCAGTCACTCAGCAGTCAGCACTCGGCACTCGCACTCAGTAGGTACCTGCGCTCACTGGGGGGTCTGTACAGACTCTTGAGGGGCTCCTTCACCCCAAGCGCTATATCAAGCCAAATCATGGCATAAATCACTCAAGCCCTTGACCTATATCAAACATGCTGTGACGTGCAGCCCGATCTCATAAATATCCTCACAAATCAGGTCCCCGGCCTCACTCAGTCATAAACCTCTTAAGCCACTCGGGCATTTAAGTAAAAACAGGGCATTTAGCCCAAAACAACATTTATATGCATCAAAATAGAGTCATAAAACTGAGTTATGCAGTAAACAAGTATAACCATGACTGAGTATGGATTTTCAATCGAAAATAGTGAAGGGATAGTAAGAAAAGGCCCCCAAGGGTCCAAACAGCATTGGCACATGGCCCAAAATATGGCATTCAGCCCAATTTATAGAAACTCTTTCTAAAACATATACAACAACAACAACAACCCAGTATAATCCCACTAGTGGGGTCTGGGGAGGGTAGTGTGTACGCAGACCTTACCCCTACCCTGGGGTAGAGAGGCTGTTTCCAAATGACCCTC
>AWOL01S0002765.1:0-38848 GCA_000715115.1 Nicotiana otophora
TGGCGGGTTGTGCGGATAAAACTTGTTTTTTCTACTCCCATCAGGGAAGTAATTTTCTTGCTTTTAAGAAACTTGTTTTCCTAAAGAAGTATTATTCAAAACATTTTGATTAACCAAACATGGTGATATCGGATTTTGTTTCACCTTAGATTGGAAAGAGTGACTTGATGTTTCAATTTTAAGGTGCTTTTGTAGTAACTGAACTAGCTTTAGCCTTGAAAAGATTGAATTTGAGGCTTTTTTACATTGTAAAGTTATTGTTTCAATTCTATGTTCTTCAGTTTGATGGGTTTCATTTATATTTACGGATGTTGTTTCTTATGATGGCAGGTAAGAATCCAATTAGGGCAGGGATCAGCTGGAGAAGTCACGAGGACTATGCTTAAGAATGAGGGATTTGGTGCATTTTACAAGGTTTGTTTCCTTGGAGTTGTACGTATAGGCTAACTTTGTCCTTGATGAATAATAGCTGTATTATGTTAAAGCTGAATAAACTTATCAAAACAAAATAATTATTAAGATCGGAAAAGGTCCAAATATGCCCTTGTACTATACGAAATTGAGCACATTTGCCATTCGTTAATACTTTAGCTCAAATATGCCCTTACCGTCACATAGTTGGTCCATATATGCCCTTAGAATTACACAGTTGGCCTATATATGCCCTTTTCGAAACGGAATCCGCCCAAACTAATTAGTTATTTCGTTAATTGTATTAAAGTGTATTACAAACACTATTTCCTTTTTATTAGTACTTTTTTTCTTTACCTTTCTGTTTTCTTTTTTCTTTTTTCTTTTCTTCTCTTTTGTTTTTCTTTTTTCTTTCTACCTTATCCAATTTCCTCCATCACTGATTTCTTCTCCATTTTCATCACCAATTTCACTTGACAAAATTCATGAATTCCAATTACTAAGAAAATTTTTCCATAAGAATATTTTTATAGATCATATGTTTGTCAATTTTATAATTTTTACTGAACATATATTTAGTTCTAAAACATTTAGCAAAGTAAGATTAAAATAATATTTATGTAACAAAAAATCCGAAAAATCCAACAAAACCGAACAATCCAAATCGATATAATTGGTTTGATTTGGTTTTGATAAAAATCGAACCAACCCGTTCCATGTACACCCCTAATTTACATAGTTAATAAAAAAAATAGAAAATGTCCAGTTGAAAAAAGAAGAAAAAAGACTAACAACTCAAATTTATAGCACTACAACTTGAACTCTAGGTTTTTAATCATTAAATTATCTTTCTGGAAACAATTTAAATATTTTGGTCTTTTGAGTATTGTTAAAGGTTGAGATGTTTTTATTATTTTAAAGTTTAAACCATAATTTTTGGAACAATTTAATTTCGTTTATTTAGAGGGCTAGTGAAATTGGAACTTGATTACCTTATGAGAGAATTTTCTTAGTAATTAGAATTCATGAGTTTTGTCAAGTGAAATTAGTGACGAAAATGGAGAAGACATCAGTAATGGAGGAAACGGATAAGGGAGAAAGAAAAAGAAAAAAAAAGAGAAGAAAAATAAAAGAAGAAAGAAAAGAGAAAGGTAAAGAAAAAAAGTACTAATAAAAAGGAAATAGTGTTTGTAATACACTTTAATACAATTAACGAAAGAGCTAATTAGTTTGGGTGAATTCCGTTTCGAAAAGGGCATATATGGGCTAATTGTGTAACTCTAAGGGCATATATGGACCAACTATGTGACGGTAAGGGCGTATTTGAGTTAAAGTATTAACGAAGGGCAAATGTGCTAAATTTCGTATAGTACAAGGGCATATTTGGACCTTTGCCCTATTAAGATTAAAAAACATACCGATAGGGAGTATTTTATTCATCCATCATAGTTATAAGTTGGATTTTTCTTCTTTCAGGTAACAAAGACGTGGCTATGGTATGGATAAAAACATTATGTTATCCTCAAGATGTCATTTTATGAGATTTGAAAATAATTGGACACGGTACAAGTTTACCTATTTTCACCAACAAAAACAAATTTATCTATTTTTACTTTATGCTCTTTTGTATTGCTACCACTTCATATTCTATTGAAAATTCAAACGTCCAAAGCAAAGGAAATTTGAAAATATGCATGCAAAAGCTTTTTGCTTTTACTTGTTTTGTGCCCTCGAGTGCGCCATTTATTGCTTTTAGCGCGTAACAGAGATAATCTGATCACACTCCACATTAACTGGTAATGCAGTGTATTAATTGGATCAGGGGTTAAACAAGTGCAGAGTACCATGATTTACTATATCAGTCGACTCCCATATTTTATTAATTTGTTTAATCTATGTCAAATTTCTTGCTAGATTGATATGAATATATTGTATTGGTTTCTAGTTCAGCAGTGACGATCTTTAGTGATATATCTTGGAGAATTTTGCATAGTGTTGTATGACATATTCCTCTACAAAAGTCCCATGGGATTGTCTTTACTAATTGACCAATTGATATTTGTAACATTAATGCTTGAAAATATATGACTTATCTCAATTATCATTTTTTTAGTACAGTTGCAAGTAGGATGTCAGTGTATCTAGAAGTATCATCTGTGCATGACTCCGTTTTGTATTGTGGTGTTCGAAACATGTCGGCTTTAATTATTCATATATCCATAGATATGCAAGTATGAATGCAAGGATATATACTAGCAAGATATAAGCTAAATTGCTCGGACATCGGTGCAGATGTTCGACACGGGTGCAGATCTAGAGGTCGGATCCTTCGAAATGTAAATTCTAAGATTCGGGGATACGGATCCTAGTACGGATATGGGTGCCGGGATCCGGCGAAAAATAATTCAAAAAAATAAAAATATCTCTAATTTATGAGAAATTTTGTGAAATATTTATGTATCGCTTGTAAAGTATTGATTTCTTTTTTATTCTCAAGTTGTAGATAAGTAAATGATTGATTTCCTAGATAAGGTATGCTATTTTCTTCAACTTTACCTTAGTTTTGGTTCTGATTACGGGAATCAAATTGTATCTCGTCTCGAATTTTTCCGTCCGTCGTGATCAAAGTACCCAAAATTGTTATGACCAGATCCGGTACGGATCCCACACCCATACTAGTGTCATGTTGACACGGGTGCGATACCTAAACTGCCATGTCGGAGCAACTTAGGATGTAAGTAGATTATTTTCACAAAACACTTGGTTGATAGTGTACTTTTGGTCATATGTTCTAGGAGCTATCAGAGACTTATATTCTCGAAGAAAATATAGAGAACTTCTAGTACTTTTTATTTTGTAAAACAATGGTACGAGATGAGCTTAAATGGAACAACGTGGCCAATAGGATTCATATATAGTCGACTCCAACTTACTTGGGATTGAGGCTAGTTGTTGTATTGGGATGTAGTTTCAGTTGGAAGTCTTTTGGGAGAGCTTGTGAATAATGTTAAACATGGAGAAGCATAGCTTCAAGATAAATCTGAATTTTCAAATGGTAAATTATCTTGTCTCAAGATGGGTGTCAGTACTCTTAATGTTCCTGTAACTGAAGACGGGTGTTGGTATGAGGGTTGTCTAACATGACATCGTCATTTTTGGGCCAGGATATTGAAATTTGACCTGCTTATATTCTTTTAATAAGTCATGTGTTACCTTTATGTGTTGTATACCTCTTTATTTGTCACAGACCTTAATTATGGATTTTTTCATTATTTTGAGCAGGGTTTGTCAGCTGGTCTTCTTAGGCAAGCAACATACACAACAGCACGACTTGGATCGTTCAGGTGAATGCTTGTCCTACATTTCCTTTTGCCCCTTCAAACCTCATTAGATATATCAAGGTCCTTAAAATATTGATTTTGATATGTCAAGGTTATTTAAAACTCTTTGCAGCATTTATTATTGCCTCACCAATATGCCCATGGAAGCCTATAGAATGCAGTTGCATAAGCCCAACATATGCTCAGTTCCTCGTATGTCTTATACAAGTATATGTAGTGCTAGTAAAAGTCATCGCTTTGCCACTTTTTAGAGAAGTTTGCACTTTAAACTAATGGTGCACATAATGATTCCATTGAATCTCAACTTTGCGTTGGATTAGCATTGGCAGTATTGTATATTGAATGCTGAAGTTAGTTATTCTAATTGCAATCTAATTTTTATTGTACTAAATTCGTTGATGCTTGATATTTTTTAATTTTTCATAAATCATACGCTTTACTTCAAAGAAAACATGCTTTCCTTCTCACTTTTCGCTTCAATCCCCATGGAACTTGTTGCTTTTATGAGTTTTTCGCTTTAAAAGTAACTGTGTATACGGGTGGAGTGTATATTGGAGGTTCCCTTGAATTTTTTAAGTTTGAGGAGCCTTTCTGTCCAATAGGTCACCTCCCTCCTTTTGGTGTCTACTCTTTCCATTTGAGATGGTTGAGCTAAAGATACATTTTGAATGAGTCAAATCAAGATGGGGTCAGGGAGTTTACATCTATACAAATTGTCATGTTATATCTTTAGTCATATATATGGGTGTTTCCTATATTTGATACTCTCTTGAAAATGTTCCTTTTGGAACCTTCATGTCCCACCGATTACCCTTCAAGTCACCTCTCCCCTTTTTGTGTGTACTTTTCCATCTGGGATGGTTGATTCTCGGATTTTATGAATTTATATAATATATGTCAAATTTCTCGTCAGAGTGATAATGGATATATTGTATCAGTTTCTAGTTTAGCTTAGCAATGAAGATATTAGTGATACGTCTTCGAGAATTTTGCGTAGTGTGGTGTTTCAGATTTCTCTACAAAAGTCCCATGGGATTGTCTGTACTAATTGACTAATTGATATTTATAGTATTAATGCTTGAAAATATATGAATTCTGATTGTGTCATTTTGCATTTGGTGTTTGAATTCTCGTCATATCTTGCTCTTTGGATTTATCTGAAGGAAAAGTCTCATTTTATCTTGCTGTTACTTTCTATTATTTCATAAGTAGTTAGTTCTTCTTCGGATTGATTATAATTTGCTTTTCTGCGAATTGTATTTGCGAGATGTGATTTTTTTGGAACTTCCGTTTGATTGACTGAATACAAGGATTTTGTTGTGATATTATGTCTACACTTGGATATAGTAATTTTCATTTTCATGGATACTCGCAGAGTTACAATATCTGTGGGGAGAAGGTGAAAGTGACACGAGGAAAGTTTTAGTAGAGTATCAAAGGTTGAAGTAACCTTATATCTACTGTTTTACTTTTTCCTTCTCCAAAAAAAGTTGAAGGTTCTATATCTACTGTTAAATGTTTGAAATGTGATATTTGTACGGTCACCAACCTTTAAACCACTCCCTCCTATTTAAAAGGAAAAACACACACAATTGTGCTACTTGATTATTTAGGCCTGTTAATCGTGAGCTTTTATAATGTAGTCTCATTATTCGTCCTGCATATGGATAAAAAATGATCAATGAAATCACGAAATCTGCACTCTTGTTAAAGTTAACTACTAAACATTGTTATTTATAGTACTATGTACTTTCATTTAGTTTCTAAATGTGCAAATTTTTTTGTGTCAAAAGAAATAGAAAATCGATGACCGAATTTACCCTGAACCCCGCCATACTTTGTTGGACAGAGTGCTTTAATAATTTGGATAGACTGGTGTCATATCTTTTGCTTATTTAGTATTTTTTTTATTAAAAGGAAAAAAATGGGACTAACCTTCAAGCTTTTCTGGTGCTAGAGTTTTGACGAACAAGGCTATTGAGGCGAATGATGGAAAGCCCTTACCTCTATACCAAAAGGCTTTGTGTGGTCTGACTGCCGGAGCAATTGGGGCATGTTTTGGTAGTCCAGCAGATTTAGCTCTAATCCGTATGCAAGCTGATGCTACTTTACCTGTAGCCCAGAGACGTAACTACACAAATGCGTTTCATGCACTCTACCGCATTGTGGCTGATGAAGGAGTTTTATCCCTTTGGAAAGGTGCTGGTCCTACAGTAGTGAGGGCAATGGCATTGAACATGGGAATGCTTGCCTCTTATGACCAGAGTGTTGAGTTCTTTAAGGACAATCTCGGCATGGGGGAGGCTGCTACAGTTGTAGGTATGATAACTTTATTAATAGATGCTTCTCAGCATCTTGATGTCAGCCTTACATTTTTACTTCAATCCTGCGCTGTAATTTGGTCGACTGTTGCTTGTCGAGAAGTAACAAATTTTGTAGCATTGTCTGCAATTAAATATGCGATACTCAATCCAGGGAAAATAATTATATTCATTGGGAAACCATCCCTTTTTTTAACATGGCCTAGGACATAAAGTGTTCTTGGATCTTAATTTTGTTTTTTTGCAATTAGTGGTTTGAGGATAAAGATTGCGGTCTTAGCAGAACCTTTTATTTCTATTATTCTCTTTGTCCCAATTTATGTGGCATTGTTTGGATTTCGAGAATCAAACTTCTTAATTTTTATCGTGAATTTGGACCTCGAATCAAGTGTTTTTGAAATAAAATTTACATATTTGGAAACTAAGTAAAAAGTATTATAAATCACAATAATTAACAATTCAAAATATTTAAAAGGCATATGTAAAAAGCACGATCAAAGAAACACTCGTTTGACTCTTGGAATCCGAACGGTGCCACGTAAATTGGGACGGAGGAAGTACTATTTTGCTAAAGTTTTTTATATGTAAATTAAGTCAATGTGCTGACTCAGTATATTGATAGGAATTAGAGGGTCTGGAATGCTGGTTAGCTATGTAGAATGTTAAATGCCGAGCTATGCCTTTGAGGGTTTAAAGTTGCTTGTCTGACAGTAAAGGCGGCTGTATTCATCTGCTTTTGGATGCTGTATTTCTTCTTTAGGAACTTGTGCTTGTGTAGGATTCTGCAAAATAGGAAGAAATTAGGCTTGGGAATAGGAAAAGTGTCTCTGGGAATTTTCTAAGGGGTCATTTGGTTTCGAAGCAAGTTATGCAAGGATTAGTAATGATGAGCTCGTGATGTAGAGATTATAGTAATGTAGGGATTGTGTTACAGGGATTGTAACGTCAGAATTTTCTCTGCTTGTTGCATTTGTTTCTCTTTGTATTCTCCTTTTTGCATTTGACCTTCACTGCTTTAGATGTCAGAATTCTCGGACCTTGACATTTTGACAGGTTCACGTTTAACATTGCATGTTTTAGTATGCCATATTGATCTCGTGGTGGTTATAGCATATAGGTATATGGCCTGTAGTAAAATAATATATAGTTAGATGGTGAATTATAATAATGTATGTATAGTCGTGCAGTAATTTCAGAGTTAAGAATTAGCTTTACTAAATTTAATATAGTTCTTTCCTCTATCCTAATACAGGAGCCAGCAGTGTTTCGGGATTCTTTGCTGCTGCTTGCAGTTTACCGTTTGATTATGTGAAAACCCAGATTCAGAAAATGCAGCCAGATGCTCAAGGGAAATATCCCTACACAGGATCATTCGATTGTGCTATGAAAACTTTGAAATCAGGAGGACCCTTCAAATTCTACACTGGATTTCCAGTATATTGTGTTAGGATTGCCCCTCATGTCATGGTATGTTTTCTCTGTGTCCTTCAACTGAGCATTCAACTTTTGATTATGCCTCAGAATAAAGTTGGATATTTTCTCTTCGAATTCTCTGTGCAGATGACATGGATATTCCTTAACCAAATCCAGAAGGTGGAGAAGAAAATAGGATTGTAACTTTGCTGAAGACTACACATTCATGCGCAAAGTTGAGTTCTATATTAGAATGACACAGGCCGTCTTGTATTTACTTCTGTTTTTTTTTTCTTTCAAAATTTAGAAGTTTTTGCTTTTGTAATTTCCTACCTTAACTGATATTTTCAGTGACGTGAATTGATTCATGAAATTTTACGATACTGTACCCCGGATGTAATTTTTTTTAAAAAAAAATTATTTTGTTTTTTCTGACAGCTACTATTTGCTAAGGTGTAAATTTAGTAGATTGACCAAGGAATAATTCCCAAAGTTAGTTGATTGACGTGAAGAGGAAATTCCGCTCTTCGATTATGAGTTCATATGCTTTTGAAAGCATTCCTATAAGAATAATCACTTAATGATTCGAAAAAGGACCTAAATTTGTGGTGAGATTGATAAGATCTTTTCATTCTTACCATAAAAGTTTTGGATTCGAGCCTTTAAAATAGAAAAAATTTGAGATGGAACATTTTTTTTTGTCTACTGGGCTTTACGCGGCGTGAATGCGAACAATCGTGCAGTGTGCTAGTTTAGTCGAATCGCTGCGGTGACATAACTCAGTCAATGATTGGCAATCTATACTAATAATGGTTCAGCAATCTCAAATAAAAAATATGAGAATAGCATCAGTTGCTCCATTTACCTATTTATGCTATCTCAAAAATTGTACAGACTTATTTAGTCATATATATTTGCAAGTATTGAATTCTAATATTTAAACTTCGATGGAAATCTCGAAATCATGGTTTGCAAGAGTTACTTATAAATCTTCAATTCTTACAAATTATTTTTTTCTAAGTTATGTTCAAATGCAATATCAACTTTAACTAATATTAGGATTTTAAATATGAAACTTCTTTTTCCAACCTCAACTCAATTTGTGTCCAATTCCTACTAGTGGACTACGAGCTTGTTCGGCCAAGTTTCTCGAATGTCAAAAGTGTTTTTTTGCCAAAAAAAGTATTTAGTTAAAAATATGAGGTATTTGGCCGAAGCAAAGAAGTGCTTTTGAGCAACACTACTGCTTTTGAGAAGAAGTTACAAATTCTAGCTTATTCCAAGAACCAGAAGCAGAAAATTAATTTTTTCTAAACAAAAATATTCTTACCATTAAATTATATTTCGTAAATTATCCCTTATTAATTTAATCTTTACTTGTTTATCTCTACCATCCCTTTCTTCTCTTTTTTTATTTTTACTGCATTTTTATTCTTTTTCTCTTGTTCCTATTTGGAATAACCTCTCTACTATAAATAGATTTCTTCTTTTCTCTTCCGCTGTTTCTCCTTTTCTTGGTTTCCTATTACTCTTTGAAAGAACAAGGCTAATCACCAGATTCAAGCACTTTTTTCATAAGGTATGATTTTTCTTCTTCTTTTGTAGTATACCAATATTATATGGTCTCCAATTTGTAGTTTTATTTATAATATTTTTTTGGCGTGCATGTATACAATATAGTTGATATAATGCAATACTATCTAGTTTTGTTTTCTCAACGATTGATAGTGTTTTTCATACATGTAACTTGAAGCATATATGTTCCTACCAATATTATTGCTTTTATATACTTATATTTTATATTATTTAAAATATTTAATATATATTATTTTATATTTTATACTTTAATTACAGAAAAATAAAAAATAATTAAATTCTTTTACAATAAATATTTAAAAATTTTCTTTTTTAAATAATGCTAATTGTAAACTAAATCTTTACTGTCTTTTATCATAATTTGACACTCAATAATACTTTTTGGAAAGACTGTTCAAACATAATTTGTTTATCAAATATCGTAAAAAGTACTTCGCAAACACAAACTGCTAATTTTCAAAAGTACTTTTCTGAAAAGCAGTTTTGAACAAAAGTAATTTTTGGTAGCTTGGCAAAACGGGTTCTAATAAATATGTCCATTTCACTTGATTTAGAAGACCCAAAAATATTTTAAAAGGAAATTTTACCTCCTATAGTAAAGGTTTACACTCTATTTATAATAAATAAAAATCCTTTTAAAATATTATTTTTTATAGCTACCTTTTATTTTTTATAGCAAAACATGTATTTATGGTATACACTACCGTTAAGGCATTAAATACGCTGTCTAATATTTTTCTCTCTCATTCTTTCAGTTATTCTGTCCCAAAATCACCGCACAGTATATCTAATTTCTCTCTCCACGATCTCTCTCTCACGGCAAGTTTGTCTTCCCCATTGTTGAACCACGATTCTCCACATTGTCTTCCCCAAGCTTTATAGTTCTCTCATAGTGCCATTGTCACGACTCAAAATCCGCTAAAGGTCGTGATTGCGCCTAGCACCGCCGTCAGGCAAGCCAATGTTGATTTTTCAATTTAATCACTCATTTTAGTATTTTGAAAACATGATTTTCCCTTAATTTAACGATATAAAATAGAATTTACAGAGTAAATGAAAATATTTACATAATTACAACAACAAACTCGTAGAAAATCCTCCAAAACCCGGTGTCACAAGTGCACGAGCATTTTCTAAGAAATATAATAATAATACAACGTCTGTCCCTAATGTAATAAGACAGAATAAAATAAATAGTACAATGGGGACTCGATGGATTACGATGCGTAGCCTGAAATGCAGCTCACCTAAAGTCTCCTCAATAGGTGCGCTTACGTGCCAAGGTGATCATCAATAAACCTGTCAGATCCTGAATATATAGTGCAGAAGTGCAGCATGAGTACGAAAATCAACGCGTACCCAATAAGTATCTAGCCTAACCCCATAGAAGTAGTGATGAGGGGCCGACATCGACACTTATTAAAGGTCCAATAAGACAATATAATAAAACATAAGCAAATATGATGCATACGACAATGATGAGGTAAATCTGTAAGATACATAATCTTCCAATTTCTTCTTTCAAAGTATAATATCTAAATCTTGTATTCTACCTTAACAGCTCAGAAAATGCCAAGGGTCGATATCAAATAAATAAGGACTACCATATAAAAATGTTGGGCAGCAGTGGGAAGATTAGCTCTTAAGTATTCAGACTACTAGTGATATAACGCACGATTTTGCCGAGGTCGTCGGCCCGATCCAGAATAATGTGTACTCTGCCGAGGGTCGAGCGGCACGAACCATAGATGCATCTATACACTGCCGAGGCGTTCGGCCCGCTCTACAAGAAAAGGAAGGAAGTTCCCGAATCAGGAGACACGCGTTTACCATAAAGCATATGAGCATCAATAAAATATAATTTTTACCATTTCTTAAATAACTCGCCCACAACTCAAAGTGTTAAGGCTTAGCCTAGTGTACATATATTTACTTCTAAATCAATTTTATTTATAACTTCAATTAATTATCCATCAACATGAGTTTAATAATTCAAATACTGCAAAATGAGATCCTAAGTCTACTCGGACATAAACATGCTTTAACTACGTACGGGCTCTATTCAGCTCGTGCGTACGTAGCACCCACAACTAGTTGCACATAACAATAATTATCACTTAGGGGGTAGGTTCTCCCTCACAGAGTTAGACAAGAGACTTATCTCACTCCGAAATTTCATAACCGAATCCAAGGCCTCTCAATACCTCAAACCAATGCTCGTCGGTCCAAAACTAGTCAAACAATATGCAAACCAATCAAAATATACTATAATACCCATAATTAATCAATTTAAACAATTTCCAACTCCGCTCGAAAAGTCGATAAAATCAACCCTAGGGCCCGCATGCCCGAATTCTGAAATTTTTCGAAGATAAACATTACCCATAATATTACGACCTCAAATATATGATTTATTCTCAGTTCAATGTACAATTTCGTGGTAAAAATCTAAAAATATCAATTTCTAGATTTTTCTTCATAATCCCAAATTTCTACTAATTTTCATGTTTAAATCCATGCATAAACTATGTGTTTAACTCACAACGGAAAGGAATCACTTACCTAGTGATGGGTGATGAAGAAGCTCCTCCAAAATCGCCCCAAGCTCGGCTCACATGGAAGATTTGAGATAAAATGAGCCAAAACCCGTTTTTGCTAACTTATGCACTGCCCAGGCGACCTTCTTCGCGAACGCGGCAAGTCCCTCGCGTTCGCGAAGCAATACCAGCTCCAACTCAGAAACTGCCTTTCGCGAACGCGAGTCACAGCTCGTGAACGCGATGCTTTGCCAAGCGAACCTTCGCGAACGCGGTTCACCCTTCACAAACGCGAAGGCCTATATTCTCACCAGCCCAGTTTCCCTTTCGCGAACGCAATGCCCCAATCGCGAACGCGTAGCTTCACATTCTTACCTTACGCGAATGCGAGGCCCCAATCGCAAATGCGTAGCACAAAAGTCAGCAACCAGTAGATCCTTCTTCACAAATGCGTGAATACCTTCGCGTTCGCGAAGAACAAAACCAGACATCGGCAGCATCAACTCAATCAAACTTGGTCGAAACCACCTTAAAACACACCCGAGGCCCCCGGGACCCAGTCCAATCATACCAACCAGTCCAAATACATAACATGAACCTGCTGGAGGCCTCAAATTATATCAAACAATATCAAAACTATGAATTGCACCGCAATTCAAGCTTAGTGAACTTTAGAACTTTAAACTTCTACATACGACGCCGAAATCTATCAAATCAAGTCCGATTGACCTCAAATTTTGCACACAAGTCATAATTGACATTACAGACCTACTCCCACTTCCGAAATTGGAATCCGACCCCGATATCAAAATGTCCACTCCCGGTCAAACTTTCCAAAAAACATCCAATTTCCAACTTTTGCCAATTGATGTCGGAATGACCTACACCCTCCAAATCAACATCCGGACATGTTCCTAATACCAAAATCATCATATGAAACTATTCCCAGGCTCGGAATCCCAAAAGACATCGATAACATCAAAATGCACTCCAACCCATACTTAGGGAATTCTTAAACCTTCAAAATTCCAACCTTCCGTAATAAGCACCGAAATTCTCCTGGGCCACCCGATACTCGACCCGAACATACGCCCAAGTCCGAAATAATCATATGAACCTATTGGAACCTTCAAATCCCGATTCCGAGGTCATTTGCTCAAAATCAAACTTTAGTCAATTTTTCCAACTTAAAGCTTCCGAAATTAGAATTTTCTTTCCAAATCAATCCCGAACTTCCCGAAATTCAATTCCGACCACACGCACAAGTCATAATGCCTAAAGTGAAGCTACTCAAGGCCTCAAACTGCCGAACGACGCTCTATAGCTCGAAAAGACCGATCGGGTCATTACATTCTCCCCGCTTAAACATAGATTCGTCCTCGAACGTGCTAAAGACTGCTCCGGAGTTGTCGAAAATTGCTGTTTAACACCTTGTGCACCTAACCGTGCCACCACAATCCGGTCAAACATATTAGCTCTAGTCAGACTGAAGATCCTCCCATTTATTTAGTCAATAAGCCTTAGAACCGAATTCTAACCTCCGAATTTCTCTAAAAGACCTGATTCTAACATACGAAACTCGTATCAATCACTACACACTATACCAAAACATGATCGTATACATTTGCCGAATTCACACCATGCACCGCATAATTCACATGCCCATAATACACCCTCCGATGCCCACAACAACCTCGTGACACATATAAGTCTTGTTCCACTCTTGCAATACTGCCACGACGAAAGAGACGTGTAGAAACTCATAAACACATGCTAAATCAATACTTCATGGAGTCTCTCCTCCTAACAAGAACCAATACTTCATTCTGAACTGAGTAGTGATATTTTCTCTTTAATGTACCTTATATAAATTTGATTACACTAATATTAGGTCCAATAATCTTGTCTCACCCAGTACAAGCTACTCAGGAAACAAGCCATCTTAGACACTGCCAAAAATCTTATATGACGCCCATAACGCGCCAATAAGCTATGACTCGAATGTGATACATAAGGAAGAACAAACTCTGGAGAAGGACTATCCATTCCGTGTAACGAATAAAACGGTCGAACAATTGTTATGAACCTACCTCAGGGATGGAAAAAAAGATAGACAAAATGAGTGTAAGGAACTATGCTCAACATCTCGCTGTTGCGGCGTGCAACCCGATCCAACCTCACACTGTTGCGGCGTGCAACCCGATCCACATAACATACCCGTGGCGATGTGCCACCCGATCCAGACAATATACTCGTGGTGGCATGCCAGCCAATCCACACATAACATCAATAAGGAAAGCACACACATCAAGTCATAACGCTTATACTCAGGAAATACCCGAATATCGACCATAAGCATGCCAAGTGCATAATACAAATCCTAAGGAGACGGTGTAACGACCCGATCGGTTGTTTTGAGTATTACAGCCCCCTTCCCCCATTTACTGCTCAATTTATGTTTCACAATCGTTTTAAGACTTATCGGATTAGTTGGTTCGGGTCCGGAGGGAATTTGGAGTGAAATGAGATACTTAGTCTCATAATTGAACATTTTAAGTTAGAAAAGTTGACCGGATGTAGACTTATGTGTAAACAACCTCGGATTTGAATTTTGATGATTCCAATAGCTCC
The DNA here is from genome assembly GCA_000715115.1 of Nicotiana otophora. NCBI lineage: Eukaryota > Viridiplantae > Streptophyta > Magnoliopsida > Solanales > Solanaceae > Nicotiana > Nicotiana otophora. The sequence continues at coordinate 14,251 of AWOL01S0002765.1, forward strand.
GTATGGTGATTTTAGTCTTAGGAGCGTATCCGAAAAATTATTTAGAGATCTGTAGTGGAACTAGTCTTGAAATGGCGAAAGATGAATTTTTGGGAAGTTTGACCATGGAGTTGACTTTTCGATATCAGGGTCAGAATCCGATTCTGGAAATTGGAATAGCTTAGTTATGTCAATTATGACTTGTGTGCACAATTTGAGGTCAATCGGACTTGATTTGATAGGTTTCGGCATCGAATGTAGAAGTTGAAATTTCTTAGTTTCATTAAGCTCAGATTAGGGCATGATTCGTGGTTTTAGCGTTGTTTGATGTAATTTGAAGCATAGACTATGTTTGTATGATGTTTTAAGACTTGTTGGTGTATTTGGTTGGGGTCCCAGGGGCCTCGGAAGAGTTCGGATGCTTAACGGATCGAATTTGGATTTGGAGGAGGATTTGAAGCAACTGGGCATCTGGTATGATCGCACCTGCGCGAAAAAGGGTCGCAGGTGCGAACTCACGGAAGCGAAGCATGAGTTGCAAAAGGGAAAATGCATGGGCTAGCCAGGCAGCGCGGGTGCAAAATTTTTTACCGCAGGTGCAAAGACCGCAGGCGCGAAGAAATCCATCGCAAGCGCAGGCATCGCAGGCGCAAGAGTTTTGCCGTGGGAGCGAAGACCGCATGCATAAAGAAATCCATCGCAGGCGCGGACACCGCAAGCGCGAGAGTTTTTCCGCGGGTGCGAATACCGTAGGTGCGAAGAAATCATCGCGGGTAAGGCAATTTTTGAGCGATAAATCACGGAAAATATTGAGGTAAGTCCCTTGTGATCATTTCTACTCCATAATATTGAATTATCATCGAATAATATGACTAGATTACATGTTTTTGAGGTGTAAATCGATGATTTGAACTTAGGGATTTGAAAAATAGATTTGAAGATTTGGAGGTCGAGTTGAGGTCGGATTTTGGTAAAATTGGTATGGTTAGACTCGTGGTTGAATGTGTTTTCATATTTTGTAACTTTTGTAGGGTTCCGAGATGTGGGCCCTATAGGCAAGTTTTGAGCTAAATTTTGGATTTTTATGGAAAATTAGCATTTTCTTATGGAATTAATTCCAATAAATATTATTGACTGAATCGAATTATTTGTAGCTAGATTCGACGCGTTTGGAGGCCAATTCACGAGGCAAAGGCTTAGCGGAATAAGAATTTCACGGTTTGAGGTAAGTAACAATTATAAATCTGGTCCTGAGGGTATGAAATCTCGGATTTTGGTATCATGTGATTACTTTGGAGGTGACGCACACGCTAGGTGACGAGCGTGCACCGAGGGGATTGTGACTTGGTCCGTCCCATGAAAACTGTAAAGTTGAATAACGTGTTGTTAGCTATGTCCTCTCTATGAGTTGTGGAAATTTGACTATAAGTCATGTTAGAAACCATGTTTAGACTATATGTTAGTACTGTTGTGACCCACAGAGGTTGTGTACATTTTGAATTATCTTCTTAATTGTTGTTTTGTACTCAGCCATAGCGTACTTGATTATTTTATCCCAGTCTCTATTGTTCATGATTGATACATCATATCAATGTTGTTTGGGCTGATTTCATGATTGTTGAGAGCCCAAGAGACTGGGGAGATTTATGACTGAGCGAGGTCGATGGCCTGATTATGAGATATTATACTATAGCACGTGAGTTGTCCGTGCAGCAAATGAGTTGTCCGTGCGGATCCTTAAATACTATAGCATGTGAGTTGTTCGTGCGAATCCTTATATTATACTATATTATGTGAGTTGTCTGTGCATCACGTGAGTTGTCCGTGCGGATCCAGATATTTATACTATGGCACGTGAGTTGTCCATGCAGATTATAGCGCTTGAGATGTAGGAGCCCCTCCGGAGTCTGTACACCCCCAGTGAGCGCGAGTACCCATTGAGTGTGAGTGCTGAGCGCTGAGAGCCGAGTGGTTGAGCTGTTGTGACGAGTTGAGTAACTGTTACCCTGAGAGGCTGTACTTGTTTTTCATTTGTTGTTGCACTTAGTTGCTATATGTAATTGTTGTGAAATTCTCTGAAAGATTTTATATCCGGATATATGAACTTGAACTGCATAAAAACTGATTTGACTTAAACTGATGGAATTGATAACATGTCTACTCTATGTTGGAATTACTGAAAATGAACTATAACTATGTAGCTCGTCATTATCTTCAGTTCCTTAGTTATTATTGTTACTTACTGAGTTAGTTGTACTCATACTACACCCTGCACTTCGTGTGCAGATTCAGGTATTCCCGGCCATAACGGGTGTTGATTTCTTTCGCACAGTTGATTTTCTGGAGATTCAGAGGTAGCTGCCGTGTTTCGCAGACCTTGCCTCTCCTTCCCTACCTCCTTATTTACTGCATTTGGTCTCAGACTATATGGAATAGGGTGACATGATGACCACCCCCGGGTACATGCGTGGTAAGATGGAATGGTGATTTGATGGCTTGGAAACAACTCTTGGCACGTTCGAGGATGAACGTATGTTTAAGTGGGGGAGAATGTAACGACCCGACCGGTCGTTTTGAGTATTACAGTCCCGTTCCCTCATTTACTGCTCAATTTATGCTTCACAATCGTTTTACGACTTACCGGGTTAGTTGGTTCGAGTCCGGAGGGAATTCAAAGTGAAATGAGACACTTAGTCTCATAATTGAACATTTTAAGTTAGAAAAGTTGACCGGATATGGACTTATGTGTAAACAACCTCGGATTTGAATTTTGATGATTCCAATAGCTCAGTATGGTGATTTTGGACTTAGGAGCGTGTCCGGAAAATTATTTGGAGGTCTGTAGTGGAACTAGTCTTGAACTGGTGAAAGATGAATTTTTGAGAAGTTTGGTCGGGGAGTTGACTTTTCGATATCAGGGTCGGAATCCGATTCTGGAAATTGGAATAGCTTCGTTATGTCAATTATGACTTATGTGCAAAATTTGAGGTCAATCGGACTTGATTTGATAGGTTTCGGCATCGAATATAGAAGTTGAAATTTTTTAGTTTCATTAAGCTCGAATTGGGGCATGATTCATGGTTTTAGCATTGTTTGATGTGATTTGAGGCTTCGACTAAGTTCGTATGATGTTTTTGGACTTGTTGGTGTATTTGGTTGGGGTCCCGAGGGGTCTCGGGTGAGTTCAGATGCTTAACAGATCGAATTTGGATTTGGATTTGGAGTTGAAGCAGCTGGGCATCTGGTATGATCGCACCTGCGCGAAAAAGGGCCGCAGGTACGAGCTCGCGGAAGCGAGGCATGAGTCGCAAAAGCGAAAATGCATGGGCTGGCCAGGCACCGTAGGTGCAAAAAGTTTTGCTGCGGGTGCGAAGACAACAAGCGCGAAGAAATCCATCGTAGGCGCGGACATCGCAAGCGCGAGAGTTTTGCCGTGGGTGCGAAGACCGCATGCACGAAGAAATACATCGCAGGCACGAACACCGTAGGCAAGAGAGTTTTGCCGCAGGTGCGAAAACCAAAGGTGCGAAGAAATCATCGCGGGTGCAAAAATCCTGGACAGAATGTTAAAAACAGAGGAGTCCGAGATTTTGTCATTTTTGACATTTCCAAAAGCGGGTGAGGCACGTTTTGAGCGAGAAATCACGGGAAATCTTGAGGTAAGTCCCTTGTGATCATTTCTACTCCATAATATTGAATTATCATCGAATAATCCGACTAGATTACATATTTTTGAGGTGTAAATCGGGGATTTGAAATATAGATTTGAAGATTTGGAGGTCGAGTTGAGGTCGGATTTTGGTAAAATTGGTATGGTTAGACTCGTGATTGAATTAGATTTCATATTTTATAAATTTTGTCGGGTTCCGAGATGTGGGCCCCACGAGCATGTTTTGACCTAAATTTGGAATATTTATGGAAAAATAGCATTTTCTTATGGAATTAATTTCAATAAATTTTATTGACTAAATCGAATTATTTGTAGCTAGATTCGAGGTGTTTGGAGGCCAATTCACGAGGCAAGGGCTTAGCGGAAAAAGAATTTCACGGTTTGAGGTAAGTAATAGCTATAAATCTGGTCCTGAGGGTATGAAACCCGAATTTTGGTATCATGTGATTACTTTAGAGGTGATGCACACGCTAGGAGACGGACGTGTAGGCGTGCACCAAGGGGATTGTGACTTGGTCCGTCCCGTGGAAACTGTAAAGTTGAATAACATGTTGTTAGATATGTGCTCTCTAAGTGTTGCGGAAATTTGACTATAAGTCATGTTAGAAACCATGTTTAGGCTATATGTTGGTACTGTTGGGACCCACAGAGGTCGTGTGCATGTTGAATTATCTGCTTAATTATTGTTTTGTACTCAGTCACAACTTAATTGTTGTTTTGTACTCAGTCACGACTTACTTGATTATTTTATCCCAGTCTCTATTGTTCATAACTGATGCATCATATCATTGTTGTTTGGGCTGATTTCATGATTATTGAGAGCTCGAGAGACTAGATAGATTTATGACTGAGCCAGGTCGAGGGCCTGATTGTGAGATATTATACTATAGCACGTGAGTTGTCCGTGCAACACGTGAGTTGTCCGTGCTGATCCTTATATCATACTATAGCACGTGAGTTGTCCGTGCGGATCCTTATATTATACTATAGCACGTGAGTTATCCATGCAACACATGAGTTGTTCGTGCGGATCCAGATATTTATACTATGGCATGTGAGTTGTCCGTGCAGCACGTGAGTTGTCCGTGCAGATTATAGCGCTTGATATGTAGGAGCCTTTCCAGAGTCTTTACACCCCCAGTGAGCACGGGTACCCATTGAGTGTGAGTGCTGAGGGATGAGAGCCGGGTGGTTGAGCTGTTGTGACGAGTTGAGTAACTGTTCCCCTGAGAGGCTGTACTTATTTTTCATTTGTTGTTGCACTTAGTTGCTATCTGTCATTGTTGTGAAATTTTCTGAAAGATTTTATATCTGGATACATGAACTTGAACTGTATAAAAATTGATTTGACTTAAACTGCTGGAATTGATAGCATGTCTACTCTATGTTGGAATTACTGAAAATGAACTATAACTGTGTAGCTCGTCATTATCTTCAGTTTCTTAGTTATTATTGTTACTTACTGAGTTGGTTGTATTCATACTACACCCTGCACTTCGTGTGTAGATTCAGGTGTTCCCGGCCATGGCGGGTGTTGATTTCTTTCGCACAGTTGATTTTCCGGAGATTCAGAGGTAGTTGTCGTGTTTCACAGACCTTGCCTCTCCTTCCCTACCTCCTTATTTACTGCATTTGGTCTCAGACTGTTATGGACCGTATTTTCCAGACTTGTATTCATATTAGATGCTCATGTACTCAGTGACACCGAGTTTTGGGAGTGTTTATATATATATTTGTGAGTTTGTCTTCCGCTAAATTTAGATATTATGTTTTCAAACTTAAAAGATATGGCGGTTTATTGGGATTGTTGGCTTGCCTAGTATTGAGATAGGTGCCATCACGACGGGTGAGATTTTAGGGTCGTGATAGACGGATAGCGCCATACGCTACAAAACCCAAGCACAACTAAGGTGCTATAAATGACATGCATCTCGAGAGCCATCCTGCTCACATAACACTACAAGATATACGAGACCTCAATACAGGTGCAAATAATCAATCTGTCTCAATCCGGCACAACCCCTACAGTTCACAACCGAAGGAATAGAGCGCCTTCGAGGAATAAACTCTCACATTAATGATAGTATCAAAAATCTCCGTACTTGGTTTCGATCTTTAACAATCAAGTGACTAGCATGTCACACTCATATAATTTCCCCGTGGGGTACGCTCCCACGACCTTCCGCCCATGTAGCCAAGTCCGCACATCCATACCACCAACCGTACTAATTCTGTAAGGCATATCATAAACCGCAAATCAGTACACAATGCCTCTTCTACAGAGCACCATTCTCAGGCAACACTAAGGTAATGCCAGCTTACTCTAAACATCTGAATTCTTCCCTGCTCATTCGAGCTTGTGACCTTCTATCAGCACCGAACTGAAACCTTGACCTTCAACTCCCAATTTCCCCGATCACTGCACCTATCATGCCGTTACGCGAGAATACACGAACTCATCATAACTCTTGAACTTCCAGTAGAATAAACACTTCATTGGCTAGAAACCTTTCACTTAGCTTATTTCAGAAGAGCCAATGCAACACACAACTGAATTCCCAAACCGCAAAAAATACAACCTCAAGTCGTGATATGAACTGCCATGACTCTTCCGGAATCCATTTACACAACAAGGCCATTTGAATCAAGTACCTCCCAAATCAATCAGGTTATGGGGTTGTCCAGCCCGCTCGTACGTCCACAAACCACATGTATAACTTCACACACTGAATGAACTGATCATTGCCGCAATCAGGCTAGTTCAACCATTTGTAACTGACCCAACTTCTCCCAATTTACTCTCGACTTGCCTTAGAAATAATATTAGCTCCATTCGAAAACATAACGAACTAAATCTGCACTTATCCCGATTGACTCGAATCACAAGATCTTATTGTCTCAATACCCATGAATCATCTCATACCTCTTTACACACACAATAGCATCTTCAACTGGTACACCCATTCTGCAAGACCTTCCGCGAATCCGAAGCTATTTCTTCCTTTCCTCCAATGTTTCACCGCATACCCGACGATGACATAGAACATTCCAAGTTCCGTTCGCAATCTTCAGTGAAGACTCGGTCCTTAACCACGGACCAAAAATCCTTAGGCGCTACACTTTAATTCTTGAACCCACTAGGACTGTTGTTGAGAGTCACCCACTCTGACCTAATCCCGAATATCCCCAACTTCAATGCTCTGCTAGCACATGAACACACTCTCAAAAGAGCAACCAGCTGAATCCTTTTCCTTGTACATTACATCCACACGAAGCATAAACTCGGAGTCTTCCCAAATCCTTCACCTCAATCGATAAGGCAGAATATAGCACACATTTATCAATTTCTCTACTCGAATTACCCTTGATGTTCCCCTTTCTTTGTCACAAATAATCCACCAATGCACCGATAACCAGAAGGTGCACAAGCCGACAACCACGCGATCCAATTGTAGATGGTGGGGCTCCCCTACTTAACTTTAAACTACCATCACTTAATGTAGAGCAAACAATGATTCCTCATTCTCATTAACCATGATCCTCTACCGTTAACCTGCCAAATTTCTCGAAGTCTTTTGTTAATCTTTCCATGAACACTCTGAATCATCAATCATAATCACATTCGACCTCTTACAGGGTAGCAAGTAGAATTCTTTGTAGAAACTTCATCAAAATCATGCAACCACTAACCTGCTCACAGGAGATAACCCACCTGTGGAACTCCATGTAGACATCTTCCAACGGCGCTGCACGTGTTACAACTACCATAAAATCAGTAAACTCTCCTGATTCCATGCTCGCACACCAACTGTATAAGTTTGTTCCTTCCCATTGTCATCAACTGAAAGTTCAACAATGCCTTCCGAACTCAAGTTATCTTGCATCTGAAACAATAAATCAATCTTCACGCTCATCTTCATTTCAAGCAAGCTCCTTTCCACCATATTTGATCTTTTTTCGTACGGTAACCATCATTCCAAATGAAATTCGTAGACCAAATCACCTTCCATCACGATTCCCAAACCGTTCTACACTTGTCACGACCCGAAATTTCCCACCGACGGGACCGTGATGGCGCCTAACATTTTACTTGCTAGGCAAGCCAACGTTAGAAAAAAATCGTTAAACCAATTCCTTATTTCCATTCAGTAAATAACAATAATTAACTAAGATGAAATATAATAAGTGCGAAATATCATAAAACTGTATTAATTACTACCACCCGAATCTGGAGTTACAATTCACGAGCATTCTAGAATTTACTACAAGTAATAGGCTAAAAGAAATACAACTGTGTGAATGAAAGAAAATAGTAGGATATAAAAGATAGATGGGGACTTCAAGGTCTGTGAACGCCGACAGATCTACCTTGAGTCTCCGGACATCGGACCAGTAGCAAATCTCGATCAACCTGAGCTGGTATCAAAATCTGCACAGAAAGTGCAGAGTGCAACATCAGTACTACTGACCGCATGTACTGGTAAGTGTTGAGCCTAACCTCGGCGAAGTAGTGATGAGGCTAGGACAAGAAACCCACATATAACCTGAACAATATAATCCTGCTAGTGGCACCAACGGTAAATAAATAAATAACATGGAAATAATGGGAAAGGAACATACAGTGAGGGAATACAACATAAAGAGTGAGAATAATGAAAAGACATAATTAAATCCGAAAATCCTTAAACAAATTAAGCAATTAAAACAGCAAGGAAAACTGAACGGCATCATCCTTCGTGCATTTACTCTCAACCTCACCAAATAATAAATAAGACTGCACGACATCACCCTTCGTGCTTTTACTCTCTTCCTCACAATATAAATAGTTCATGCACGGCATCACCCTTCGTGCTTTACACTCTTCCTCACAATATAAATAAATCATGCACGACATCACCCTTCGTGCTTTACACTCTTCCTCACAATTCACAGAATCAATAACAACAGATAGAGAAAGGTTTCACAAAGAAATCAATATTTCATCAATGATTACTTTCACAATTTAACATCTCAACCTCGAATCAATATTCACAATTTTATCAACCTTGGTGGAACCGGATACAAGTCTCCCAACATTTCAACAACAACAATAAGCATGGATAACAAGATTTAAGACTACAAATTTGCAAGAATGGAATTTCACTCGCATGCTATGACTCGACTACAACGCATAGGTGCTCGTCACCTCAGCTATACATCGTATTCATCAACAAAACACGTAGCAAATACTCACACAATACCTATTCCCTCAAGACAAAGTTAGACACAACACTTACCTTGCTCCGAAGGCCACTTAATTCTCAATCACAGCTTTTCCTTTGGAATTCACCTCCAAACCACTCGTATCTATTCAAGAATGACTCAATAATATCAAATATTGCTAAAGCAATAAATTATATTTCATAAATTAAATTTCCCAAAACTTTCTCCAAAAAGTCGAAAAATCGACCCCTGGTCTGCTTGGTCAAAACCCGAGGTTCAGACCAAAATCCTTTTACCCATTCACCCCTGAGCCCGAATATATAATTAGTTTTGGAATCCGACCTCAAATTGGGGTCTAAATCCTCAAATTCCCGAAATCTCTAGTTTCTACCCTAACCCCTAATTCTACCATGAAAACTCTAGATGTTTGGTTGACACTTCAAGAAATGTAATGGGTAATTGAAAGAAAATGGTTTAAAATCACTTACCAATAATTTGGGGAAGAAATGACTCTTGAAAAATCGCCTTTCACCGTTTGGTTTTTGAGAAAATGCATTTTTGGCTAAAATCTCGTTTTTGGATTCTGTTAAGTGCTGAGCGATAGTGTTCATCGCGTTCGCGAGAGCACTGTCGCGTTCGCGAAGGGTACTGGCTGACAAGCCTACGCATTCGCGAGACCCAGCTCACGTTCGCGATGGTTACTCCCCCCTGGCCTTCGCGTTCGCGAGATCCAGCTTGCGTTCGCGATAAAGGAATGGCTGGATCCCCCTCCCCAATGCCTAACACTACGCGTTCACAATAGGCTTGTCACGTTCGCGAAGGGTAACACCCCCATCACTTCGCGTTCGCGAGAGTACGAAGAAGGACATGCCAGAACACCTGCTACAGCAAAATACCAGATTTCCAAAGTCCAAAACATCCCGTGGCCTATCCGAAATTCACCCGAGCCCTTGGGGCTCCAAACCAAACATGCACACAAGTCTAAAAATATTATACGAACTTGCTCGCGCGATCAAATCGCCAAAATAACACCTAGAACTATGAATTTAGCACCAAATCAAATGCAATTCTCAAGAACACGTTCTCAACTGGACGTCCGAATCACGTTAAATCAATTCCGTTTCTCACCAAATTTCATAGACAAGTCTTAAATATCATAATGAACTTGTACCGGGCTCCGGAACCATAATACGAATCCGACACTAACAATGCCAAACATCAATCAGTTCTTAAAAATAATTAATTTTTTAAACTTTTAATGTTCATCAAAAATTCATAACTTGAGCTAGGGACCTCCGAATTCGATTCCGGGCATAATTCGATACGAACCCACTGGGACCGTCAAAATACAGATCAGGGCCCATTTACCAAAAATATTGACCGAAGTCAACTAAAATCAACTTTTAAGGCATAAATTCTTATTTTCATCAATTTGCAACGTAAAATCTTTCCGAAAACCTGCCCGGACTGCACACGCAAATCGAGGAGGGTAAAAATGAGATTTTTAAGGCTTAAGAACGCAGATTCGAGTTCTAAAGCATAAGATGACCTTTTGGGTCATCACAACACTTCTTGAGGCATGCGGCTACCCTACCACATAATCCATATGCTAATCTGCCACTCTTACTTTGGTTAAACCATCTCCTTTAAGCAACTTTTCAACCTTTTCTTTTCATACTTGACCTGCTAGTACTTCCACCACCGCGAAACACTTCCCGCCATGTCCTCCCTCATACTTTGTTGCCCAAACTTTTGCCTCAAATCAAATCCCTATCTGTAGCACCTGAAATAATGAGTTGCTACCCACTCTAAAACTCCTGTATGATTATCTTTCTCGAGCCATCAACATTAGAAAAACCAATTCAATCCCAAAACCCCTACACACCGCTATCTCTGACCACTGCTTCTACGACACCACTTTACAACACCCTGCCCTGAAGGCAAATCGAAGAAGACCATAACACTGGAGAACCTTAATGCGTTCCAACAAGGATGATGATACCACATTACAAATGAGAATTCCACTTGAAAATACCAAGTCTCGTTACTTCATCAATCAACCTGGACATCTAAGGTCTTATTGCCTTTCCTCCGCCTAAGTCATGCACTGAAAAATCCTCTATTCATGCCATTCACTGCCTCAACACATAAACGAGAACCTTACCATTACACCAACATTGTGCGATAAGAACGCATAGATATCGTAGCAATCCGTGCACAATCTCAAAACCATAGAAAATACTGATATTGAGCTGGAACAAAAGAACGTCCTTCTGTAAGGCGACGATAATAGCATGCCCGAATACGCAAGGAAAAACATCCTACACCACGTCTGCAGTACCACTACAACTCCTTGATGCCCAATTGATAACAAACGCTTCACATCGCGTAAGATTGAGTAGTAAGGAAATAGAGGCGCAAGCCTCACTGGAATCAACTCGCACGATAAGGAAATCAAGAAGGGAAGTGCTTCTAACAGCCTTGTAGCCTCTCGAAGATAAGTACAGACGTCTCTGTACCGATCCGCAAGACTCTACTAGACTTGCTCATGACTCGTGAGACCCAAGTGAACCAAATTCTCTGATACCAAGCTGTCACGATCCAAAATCTTCTAAAGATCGTGATAGCGCCTAACACCGCCATCAGGCAAGCCAACGGTGATTTGCCAATTCAATCACTCATTTTAGTATTTTGAAAACATGATTTTTCCTTAATTGAATGATATAAAATAGAATTTACAGAGTAAATGAAAACATTTACATAATTAAAACAACAAACAACCTGTAGAAAATCCCCAAAACCTGGTGTCACAAGTGTATGAGCATTTTCTAAGAAATATAATAATAATACAACGTCTGTCCGGAATGTAATAAGACAGAATACAATAAATAGTACAATGGGGACTCAATGGACTATGATGCGTAGCCTGAAATGCAGCTCACCTAAAGTCTCCTCAATAGGTGCGCTTACGTGCCAAGGTGATCATCAATAAACCTGTCAGATCCTGAACATATAGTGCAGAAGTGCAGCATGGGTACATAAATCAACGCGTACCCAGCAAGTATCTCGCATAACCCCGGAGAAGTAGCGATGAGGGTTCGACATCGACACTTACTAAAGGTCCAATAAGACAATATAATAAAATATAAGCAAATATGAGGCATACTACAATGATGAGGTAAATCTGTAAGATACATAATCTTCCAATTTCTTCTTCCAAAGTATAATTTCTAAATCTTGTATTCTACCTTAACATCTCGGAAAATGCCAAGGGTCGATAACAAATAAATAAGGACTACCATATCAAAATGTCGGGCATTAGTGGGAAAATTAGCTCGTAAGTATTCATACTACTAACGATATAACGCATGATTCTGCCGAGGTCATTCGGCCCGATCCAGAATAATATGTACATTGTCGAGGGTCGAGCAACACAAATCATAGATGCATCTATACATTGCCGAGGCGTTCGGCTCACTCCATAAGAAAAGAAAGGAAGTTCCCAAATTACGAGACATGTGTTTACCATACAACACATGAGCATCAATATAATATAATTTTTACCAATTCTCAAATAACTCGCCCACAACTCAAAATGTTAAGGCTTAGCCTAGTGTACATATATTTATTGCTAAATCAATTTCATTTATAACTTCAATTAATTAAGTCATCAACATGAGTTCAATAATTCAAATACACAAAGTGAGATCCTAAGTCTACCCGGACATAAACATGCTTTAGCTATGTACGGACTCTCGTCAGCTCGTGCGTACGTAGCACCCACAACTAGTTACACATAACAATAATTATCACCTAGGGAGTAGGTTCCCCCTCACAGAGTTAGACATGAGACTTACCTCGCTCCGAAGTTCCATAGCCGGCTATATGGCCTCCCAACACCTTAAACCAATGCCCGTCGGTCCAAAACTAGTCAAACAATATGAAAACTAATCAAAATATACTCTAATGCCCATAATTAATCAATTTAAACAATTCCTAACTCTGCTCGAAAAGTCGATAAAATTAACCCTCGGGCCCACGTTCCCAGATTCTGAAATTGTTCGAAGATAAACTTTACCCATAACATTATGAACTCAAATATATGATTTATTCCCAGTTCCATGTCCAATTTCGTGGTAAAAATCCAAAAATACCAATTTTTAGGGTTTTCTTCAAAATTTCAAATTTCTACTAATTTTCATGTTTAAATCCATACATAAACCATTTATTTAAATCACAACATGAAGGAATGAATCACTTACCTAGTAATGGGTGACGAAGAAGCTCCTTCAAAATCGCCCCAAGCTCGGCTCCCATGGAAGATGTGAGATAAAATGAGCCAAACCCCATTTTTGCTAACTTATACACTGCCCAGGTGACCTTCTTCGCGAACGCGGCAAGTCCCTCGCATTCGCGAAGCAATACCAGCTCCATCTCAAATACTGCCTTTCGCGAATGCGAGTCAAAGCTCACGAACGCGATGCTTTACCAAGCGAACCATCATGAACGCGCTTCATCCTTTGCGAACGCGAAGGCCTAAATTCTCACCAGCCCAGTTTCCCTTCCGTGAACGCGATGCCCCAATCGCGAACGCATAGCTTCACCTTCTTATCTTATGCAAATGCGAGGCCCCAGTCGCGAACGCGTAGCACAAAAGTCAGCAACCAACAGATCCTTCATCGCGAATGCGTGAATACCTTCGCGTTCGCGAAGATCATAACCGGACACCAGACATCAGTAGCAGCAACTCATCGGGACCCCGTCCAATCATACCAACCAGTCCCAATACATGACACGAACCTGATCGAGGCCTCAAATCATATCAAACAACATCAAAACTACGAATCGCACCCCAATTCAAGCTTAGTGAACTTTAGAACTTCAAACTTCTACATCCGATGCCGAAATCTATCAAATCAAGTCTGATTGACCTCAAATTTTGCACACAAGTCATAATTGACATTACGGACCCACGCCCACTTCCAGAATCAAAATTTGACCCCGATATCAAAAAGTCTACTCTCGATCAAACTTCCCAAAAATCATCCAATTTCCAACTTTCGCCAATTGATGTCAGAATGACCTACGGCCCTCCAAATCAACATTCGGACACGCTCCTAAGACCAAAATCACCATACAGAACTATTCCCAGGCTCAAATCCCAAACGGACATCGATAACATCAAAATCTACTCCAACCCATACTTAGGAAATTCTTAAACCTTCAAAATGCCAACCTTCCATAATAAGCACCAAAATACTCTTGGGCCACCCGATACTAGACCCGAACATACGCCCAAGTCCGAAATCATCATACGAACCTATTGGAACCTTTAAATCTCGATTCCAAGGTTGTTTACTCAAAATCAAACCTTAGTCAATTTTTCCAACTTAAAGCTTTCGAAATTAGAATTTTCTTTTCAAATCAATCCCGAACTTTTCGAAATTCAATTCCGACCACAAGTACAAGTCATAATACCTGAAGTGAAGCTACTCAAGGCCCCAAACTGCCGAACGACATGGTAGAGCTCTAAACGACCGTTCGGGTCGTTACATCCACTGTCTATCTCAAATTTCAACTTTCTTTCTCCAAACAGTTGTAGTAAGGGTTAAAGTTTTTGGGTTTTTGCCCGATTAAAGCTTCTTCTTTTTCTCTTTAACAAGTCTTTTTTTAAAATATTCACCATTGTTAGGTTTTCTACAGAATACTTTAAATTTCCTCTTTAATGGTTGATTCAACAACTCTGAAGAGGGTTACCCGAGGTATACCCACTAAAGCACTCAATTTTGAAGGGCCATCTTTCGATTTACAAATCACTCAAGAGGAACCTGTATTTGCAGGTTCATCAGCAACCATTGAAGCTGAAAGGAGAATAACAATACGCAATTACCCTATGAAAAAAGGTCAAGATGAGAAATCTTCGAAAAAATTAACACTTCCTCATGTGGAAAAGAGAAGAAAACTTATGAATGATGCTTCTGGGAGCAAGGGAAAAGAGGTCTCTAAAGGAAGTAGCTCGAAAATACAGAACAACAAAGTAATTATAGATGTATTTATATGTATTTGAGTCCGCTTACATTGATTTTTAGTTTGTACAGTGATTTTCTATTCTTATATTTAGATGTATTTATATGTATTTGATAAGGCATACACTGATTTTTTTTTGTACAGTGATTTTTGACTGTTGTATTTAGATGTATTTATATGTATTTGAGTTCATACAACAATATTTTTCAATACATTGTTAGTTCTATCATTTAGATGTTATTCATCAATTAGTTATGCATTCAATCTAACTATATTCATCTGTATTTTCAACCTAACTGTATCCATCTGTATTTAAAACAACAATTATTTCCATAACTCACAATTTCTGTTGTAATTATCAGTGTACTATGTTGTATTCATGAATGAGTTATGTATTCAAGCTATCTGTATTCATCTCTATTTTCAACCATATATTTTATCTTTTTAGTTGTTTTTTGTATGCAGGAAATAAAACTCTTTGTTAAACACCCGCCTATTTATCGTCGCATATCAGTTCCTATACTAACACCAACATTATCGCCGACCTTAAAGAAAAGCTTACTCCAGATCAGTACAAACTATTTGGTACTACTTGTTTTGGAGGATTCCTCGATATGAAGCACTGTGAGGTTCAACATCAGTTGTTCAGGTGCTTCATGGTTCTGCCGCTAGAAGAAAGTCCTATTGATTCATGTTTAATACATGTGAATGCTAAAACATTATGCTTTTCAATCATGGAGTTTGCGGTAGTTACTGGTCTCAATTGTGTTAGTAACGCTACCGATTTTGAGTTTAACACCAAGATGCCTAATAGGATTGTGGATACATACTTTGGCGGTGCAAAGAATGTCAAGAAGAAAGATTTGTTGAAATGCTTTGATGACAAGAATTGGGGTTTTGGAAACGATGGAGATGCCATCAAAATAGTTGTGTTGTATTTCATACGTACAATGATATTATCCACTGAGAAGAACTGAACAACCATCCCAAGACTATATTTTGATTTGGTCAAGAGCGTGAGACATTGTGATTACTCATAGGGGTAAGGAGGCATTCAATGCCCTTCTCAAATCTATTAGCAAGAAGATGGATTCCTAGAAGAAGTATTACAAGATAGATGTGATGCCTCTTGCTATGAAAGTATGGTTGTACGAGTGTTGTTCAAAGGTCGACCCTAAAATTGCACTCCGAGTTGATAACCGGATTCCCAGAATACTCAATTGGAAAACCACTAACAACCAGCCAACTTATGCTTACTTGATGAACGACATGTTCAATGATCAGGAAAATGTGTTAATTTATTATTATTTAATTAACTAGTATTTTATTCAATGTATGTTTCTATTATTAAAAATAATGTTAAAATCCTATGCTAAATACAGTTGAATACATCATACATCTATGTCCATATTTTCACAAATAACAGGAATACAACATAATACATGATACATTTTTACAGCTACACATTTAATTTAATGTTATAACATATAGAAAATGTGATTTACATTGAGTGTATTTCTATTGTCAGATTAAATACAACAACATTCAACCAACCTCTAGTGAGCTTGCAGTTATTTAGGTGCCTCTGGGTCACGTTGATGTAGACAAAAGTCCACTTCATACAGACTACAATGAAGAGGATTCTGATGACTTTATTCCTACACTGCCTCTTCAGCTGAAGATGAAACATGATGCAAGCATTGGGCCATCTTCATCACCACCTCACAAAAAGTGCAAACATCAGCTACTTGATCCCGCAACTGTAAAGAGTCCAATACCACATGTGTCCGCAAAACCTCATGTCAAGAATCCTCCTACTGCTAAGATTGAAATTAAGGAAACTGTATTGAGTGTTAAGAAGCTAGCTGATTCTAAATCAGATGATTTGTCTGTCTTGAGGAAGGATCTAAATTCATTCAAGGATTATGTAAGTATTGTTAATGCATATTCATCTTTACAATTTATGTATTAACTTTCCTATCTGTTCTAGCCCATCTCTAATTATTTGTGTAATTATTAGGTGATGGGAAAGTTCACTTCTCTACGAACATTAATCAATGAAAATTTCAAAAAGCTTTCTGAACATGTTAAAGCCAATCAGAATACAGAAAGAGTATATCAAAGAAAGAAATGTACTGGAAGACATGATGGTGGTATTCAAAGGTCAACCGAGGCCAACTTGTGTGATAATCCCAGAAGTCAAATACAGCATGATACACCTGTTGGGGAAATTCAGAGGTTAAATCTTTTTAACCTTTTTAGTATATATGTAGTATAATGATACATGTTTAATCAATGTATTTAGATGTATTCAGTATTTAATTTCTGTATTAATGTATTCATGATTTTATGAATACATATTTTTAATCAACTTTTACTATGATTCAGTTTAATCATGTATACAACAACATACATAATGCATAATACACTTATATACATGTGAAGACATCGTTATATTGGTGAATACATTTAAAAAATACATGTGAATATAGTAATATACATTTCAATACAGTGATAACCTTAAGTATATACAGGTCTGCCACAATACAGATATACATAAGTGTATACACTTACTGAATTTGGTACTTTATGTTTATTCTAAACTGCTAAATACATTTCTTTCAAAGAAATAATATATTAATATATTCCATTGTGTGTATGTTAAGGCTATGAAAAGGAAGCTGAATACCGACATTCATGCCGCTGGACTTTCACATGCTATTTTAAGTGGAGACACATTAAATGCATCTACAGAGTAGATTCCTGTCTGTGGTGAATTAAGAGATGAAGAGCCTACTGAATCAGAGGTGCCGAGTGTCATACCACCCAAAAATGACGAGCATTTATCCGGTGACCCAAATAGAATACAGTCTGATGGTCAACCTCAACGTCAGTCAAATGTCTGGAGAATACATGTGTCACAATTTGAGCTGGCCGTCGAGGACCTTCCATGTAACGACCCAAAATCCATTAAAGGTTGTGATGGCGTTGTACGCCGCTATGAGGCAAGCCAACAATAAATACTCAATTTGGTTCTCGTTTTTAATATTTTTGAAATCACATTTTTCCCTCAATTAAATAATAAGAGATGGAATTTACAAGATAACTAATAACGTGTTCAACAAATTTCGATATGGGACAACCCATAATCACCCCAAATCCGGTGTCACAAGTGCATGAGCATCAACTAGGAATATAAAATAAAATACAACATCTGTCCGAAATACAAATTGGACAGGAAAATATAAATACTCTGAAGGAGTCTCTGCTGGCTGCAGACACGTTACGTGGATGCAGTTCACCTAAGTCCCCTCAATAACCGTGCCTATGCGCCCACAAGGCCACTAGACATATATGCACCTGCACAAAGATGTGAAACAAGTGTAGCATGAGTACGTAAATCAACGCGTACCCAGTAAGTATTCCGCTTAACCTCGAAGAAGTAGTGACGAGGGGTCGACTCGGACACTTACTATGGGCTATATTAAAATACCAATGATATAATTAAGCATGGATCACGTAGAACTCCTGTAAGCCCAATATCATGAAATAATACATAATTCTTTTGTTAGTAAGAAATTTCTCCAAATTCATTTTCATCATTTGCTGATTTATATCTCAGGCCAATGAAGCAGTATCAATTATTATAATTTCCAAAGCAATTAATACAATCATGCGCAAGTCATGCCGAGGTAGTACGGCCCGATCCAACATATAAATATAAATTGTGCACTGCCGAGGGTTGAACGACACGAACCATAGATGCATCTATTACCCCGCTCATGGATCATACATGCGATGCAGTCAAATATAAATTTATCAATAAATCATGCATCTATTACCCCGCTCATGGATCATACATGCGATGCAGTCAAATATAAATTTATCAATAAATCATGCATCTATTACCCCGCTCATGGATCATACATGCGATGCAGTCAAATATAAATTTATCAATAAATCATGCATCTATTACCCCGCTCATGGATCATACATGCGATGCAGTCAAATATAAATTTATCAATAAATCATGCATCTATTACCCCGCTCATGGATCATACATGCGATGCAGTCAAATATAAATTTATCAATAAATCATGCATCTATTACCCCGCTCATGGATCATACATGCGATGCAGTCAAATATAAATTTATCAATAAATCATGCATCTATTACCCCGCTCATGGATCATACATGCGATGCAGTCAAATATAAATTTATCAATAAATCATGCATCTATTACCCCGCTCGCGGATCATACATGCGACGCAGTCAAATATAAATTATCAGTAAATCATAATCCTTTTCTTGATTCTTTTCAAAATACAGATAATTCGACTTGAAGCTTTTACCCCGCTCGCGAATTATACATGCGACGCGGTCAAATATGAATTTATTAAGTTATTATAATATTCCTAAATTTCTTTTAAAAATACGAAGTCCAAATGAAAACTTTTGAAAACTTAATTTCCTCAATTTAAATTTTTCTCAAGACAACTAATACGCAAACCTCAATATTGCTTCCTTTCAAGGCAAACAGTAACCCCAAATCAAATAACAATATTAACAAGGCAGGATGTAAACCTAAAACTACCCGGACATAGGCATAGCTAGTAGCTACGTACGGACTCTCGTCACTTCGTGCGTACGTAGCCCCCGCAAGTAGAAGCACATGTTTAATCAATTCACCGATGGGGTTAATTCCCTCTTACAAGGTTAGAAAGGAGACTTACCTCGCTCCGCAATTCCATATCCGACTCCAAAGACGCTCCAACAACTCAAACCGATGCCCATCGCTCCAAAACTACTCAAATAAGATGCAACCCAATCAAAATATGCCCTAATACTCATAATTAATCAATTTACAATAACTTTCAACTCCGCTCGAAAAGTTGATAAAACCACCCTCGGGCCCACGAGCCCGGATTCCGAAAATATTTGAAGATAACCATTACCCATAACCCCACGAACTCAAATATATAATTTATTCTCAATTTCATACCCAAATTCATGATCAAAATCCAAGAATACAAATTTCTAGGTTTTTCTTCAAAATCCCAATTTCTATAATTTTTCATGTCTAAATCCATATATAAACCTTGTATTTAACTCACAACTAGAAGAAATCACTTACCTCATGATGATGATGGAACCCCCTCTCAAAATGCTTTCAAAACTTGCCTAGGTCCAATGAGGGAAATGAGCTAAGTCTCGGAATAAAAAGTCCTTGGCTCCACCTGCAGATGTCGCATTTGCGACATCTGGCTCGCAAATGCGATGGTCGCATTTGCGACAAATGCACCGCAAATGCGAAGCCAAGATGTCCCTGCCATGGTCGTATTTGCGACCAGGATCCTCGCAAATGCGAAGAGGACAGTATCGCAAAAGCGATATATTCTTCGCAAATGCGATCTTTCCCTCAACAGCCCAGGTTCGCAAATGCGATGGTCGCATTTGCGACCAATACATCGCAAATGCGATCACACCAGAGCGAGCAATCCAACTTCTTCACAAAACACTCTGAAGCTACTCCGAAACTCACCCGAGCCCCCGGGGCTCCAAACCAAATACCCACACAAGTCTAAAAATATATACGAACTTGTTCGAGGCCTCAAATCATATCAAACAACGTCGAATTCATGAATCACACCCCATTCTAAGCTTAATGAACTTTAGAACTTCAAACTTCTACATTCGATGCCGAAACCTGTCAAATCACGTCCGATTGACCTCAAATTTTGCACACAAGTCACATTCGACATTACGGACCTACTCCAACTTTCGGAATCGGAATCTGACCCTGATATCAAAAGGTCCACTTCCGGTCGAACTTCTCAAAAACCTTCAAATTTCTAACTTCCGCCAAATGACCCCAAAATGATCTACGGACCTCCAAATCCACATTCGGACGTGCTCCCAACACCAGAATCACTATATGAAGCTATTCCTAGACTCGGAATCCCAAACGGATGTCGATATCATTGAAATGCACTTCGACTAAAATTTATGAAATTCTTCCAAAATGCCAACCTTCCACAATATGCGCTGAAACGCTCCCAGGTCATCCAAAACCCGATCCAGACATACGCCCAAGTCCAAAATCATCATACGAACGTGTTGGAACCTTCAAATCCCGATTCTGAGGTCGTCTACTCAAAAATCAGACTTTAGTCAATTTCTCCAACTTAAAGCTTCCGAAATTAGAATTTTCTTTCCAAATCAACTCTGAACTTCCCGAAATTAAATTTCGACCACGCGTACAAGTCCTAATACCTGAAGTGAAGCTACTCATGGCCCCAAACTGTTGAGTGACATGCTAGGGCTCAAAATGACCGGGCGGGTCATTACATTCTCTCCCACTTAAACATACGTTCGTCCGCGAACGTGCTAATAACTGCTCTGGAGTAGTCTGCAATCACTGTTTAAAACCCCGTGCACCTACCCGTGCTACCACCACTAAGTTGAGTACATTTTCTCTAGCAAACCTTAAAATCCTCCCTTTTTATCTAGTCAAATAAGCCTTAGAGCCAAATTCCAACATCAGAAATCCTCTACCAAGTCTGTTTCCAACATACGAACATCGTATTAATCACCACACGATGCACCAATACATGTTTGCATACCTTCGCAGAATCCACACCATGCACCACATAATTCACATGACCATAATAACATCCCCTGATAACAACAGCCGAAATCCCACGAATCTGATGCTCACAACACACCTCATGACACATATAAGTCTTGTTCCAACTCTTTCAATACTGCCACGACAGAGAAGATGTGTAGAACTCATAACCACCTACCGAATCACAATTTATGGAGTCTCTTCTTCCGACAAGGACCATTACCTCATTCTGGACTGAATAACAATATTTACTCTTTAATACGCTTCATATAAATCTGATCGCACTGATCCCAGGTCCAATAATCTTGTCTCACCCAGTACAAGCTACTCAGGCAATAAGCCACATCAGACACTGCCAAAAATCTCGTATGATGCCACAATGTGCCAACAAGCTACAGACTCGAAGGCGATACATAAGGAAAAATGAACTCTAGAAAGAACTACTCAACCCACGTAACTAATTAAACAACCGAAGGGATGTTATGAACCTTCCTCAGGAAATGAGAAGCAAAACACGCAATAATAGATATGGGAAATTGTACTCAATAACACACTGTTGCGGCGTACAACCCGATCCACACATAATACCGTTATGGCATGCAACTCGATCCAACCATGATGCTCGTTGCGGCGTGCCACCCGATCCACACATAATAATCTAAAGAAAACACACTTTGAGCCATAACACTCATATACACAAAATGCCCGAATATCAACCATAAGCACGCCAAGTGCATAATACAAATCCTGGGGAGACGGGTAGCGTCATGCGCTACAAAACTCAAGCACCACTAAGGTGCGATATATGACATGCATCTCGAGAGCCATCCTGCTCACATAATACCACAAACCATATGGGATCTCGATACGAGTGTGAATAACTAAACCACCTCACAACCTACTTGGTATAATAGATTACACGAAATGGCTGACGATAGGAATAACATCTAAGGCCCGAAGACCCTTCCGAAAACAACGCTATGCTGAGATGAGCATATCCGTCTTGATATAAAGGACACATTCACATATAGATCCATCCACGGACCTCAAACCGATTCTGATCATACCATGCTTGGCTAAAGAGCTCCTCAGGGACCCACAATGACCTATTCACGACACATAAGAACAACCGTCAAATCTGGAGCAAACTTTCACACTCCACAACCAAATGAATCGAGCGCTCTTCAGGCATAAATTCTCACATTAGCGATAGTACCACAGTCTCCATACTTGGTTTTAAATCTTTAACCAATCAAGTGACTACATGTCACACTTATACAATCTTCCCATGGGATACCCTCCCATGACCCTCCGCACCAGGTAACAAGTCTGCACATCCATACCACCGGTCACACTAATGCTATAAAGCAAATCAAGAAGCCGCAAATCAGTACACAAAGCCTCTTACACAGGACACCGATCTCAAGTGACGCTAAGGACAATACCATCTTACTCTAAACATCTGAATTCTTCTCTGCTTATCCGAGCTCGTGACATTCTTGTCAACACCGAACCGCAACCTTGATCCTCAGCTTCCAATTTCCCATGCCGCTCACTGCACCTAACATGCCAATACATGAGAGTACTTGAATTCCATAATAACCCTTGATCCACTAATATGATAAATACTTCATCATATAGAAACCTTTTACTTAGCTCATTTCGGAAGAACCAATGCAACACGCAACCTAATTCCCAAACCACAGAAAAAACAACCTCATGTCGTAATCTAAACTGCCAAACCCCTTCCGAAAATCCCTTTACATAACAAAGCCATACGAATCGAATACCTCCCAAATCAACCAAGTAGTGGTGGCGCTCCAGCCCAAGTGTACAACCACAAGCCACATGTATAACTTCACGCTGGAGAAACTGGTAACTGCCATAACCGTGATGATTCAACCATTATCAACCGAGCCACTTCTTCTACTTTAATCGGGACTTAACCTAGAAATAATAATAGCTACATTCAAAACATCATGAACCCAAATCTGCACTTATCCGGGGTGACCTCATTTCATGAGACCATGTCGTCTCAAAACCCACGACCCATCACATACTTTCCTTGTGCGTATATTCGCATCTTCAACGGGTACACTTATTTTGATAATTTCCCTATGATTCCGAAGTTATTTTTCTCCCATTCCTCCAATGCCACACAGCAGACCAAAGATAACGTAGAACACTCCAAGCCACTTTTCATAATCCGTTACAAAAGCTCAATACTTAACCATACTACGGGCTCGAAATCCTTAGGCACCACACCTTAAATTTTGAACCTACTAGGACCATTGTTGAGAGTCTCCTACTCTGACTTGGTCCTGAATATAATCAAACTCCAAGTCCCCACTAGCACATGAACGCCCTCTCAAAGAAGTACCCAGCTGAATCACTTTCCTAGTAAATCACCTCTACACGAAGCATAAATCCTGAATCTTCCCAAAGCCTGGACATTAGTCAATAAGGCCAACTATAGCACACATTCCTCAATCCTTTTCTCAAATTACCGCTGATGTTCTCTTTCCTTAGTCGTAATAACCCCCCAATATGTCGATAACCAGAAATCTCACAAGTAGACAACCATGCAGTCCAATTGTAGGCAGTGGGGATCTCCCACTTAGCTTGAAGCTACCATTGCATAACTCTGGAACCTACCAAGATTTCTTATCCCCCATTGGCATGATTGTGCACAATCAACCCGCCAAATTCCTCGAAATCCTTAAACCATCCTGAGCCCGTGCTCATTCACCAGATGTACAAGCCCGTTCACTCCCCATTGACATCAACTAAACGTGTGACGATATATTCCAATCCAAAGTCATATTGTATCCTTCTTCATATCAAGCAACTCCTTCATGTCGTACCAAATCTTCCTCTATATAGCAGCCAATATTCCAAATTAAACACGTAGACCTAGTCACTGTCCACCATGAATCCCAAATCACTCCAAACTTTCCCCAAGGTGTGTAGCTATCCTACCACAGAACCCATCTGATACTTATGCCACTCTCCCACTTTGGTCAAACCCTCTCCTTTAAGCAACTACTCGACTTATGTTTCTCACACTTGGCCTTCTAGAAACTTAACCATG